>CM039603.1:3645899-3855611 GCA_022457205.1 Saccharum spontaneum
CGCGCGCCGGCCATGGAGATGGCCCGGCGGCGTGGTCTCCCTTCCTGTTAGGGTTAGGGTTCTATTTTCAAGAGCCGATTCAAAATCGGTTGCTTTTCCCTTCTAGGGTTTCTGTGAATCTTTCTTTTGATTTCTTATTTCTTTCCCCGAGTCCAGATCTACTCACTAGGTTGGCTCCGGTACCATTGTTGTAAATTTAAGATCGTCCAGTGGTAGATCTAGCGGGTACAAAACTTTGCATTTCGGGTAGACTAGTGGAACATCTCCAACAGAGAGATCCGGAGAGGGAGAGTGAGAAGAAGGGGGCGAGACGCACCATCGGCTTGGCGGTGAAGGAGAGGCGATGGTGGCGCGGACGTCGGGGTCGATGCAGTCGCCGGTGGGTTCTTCCCGTCGTTGGCAGCTCCCGCTGGATCGGGCTAGCAGTTAGGAGTGGTGGCTACTGTGGCGTCGAAACTCGCGTTCCATGCCGCTGGCCCCCACCTCCTCTTTATAGAGCTGCGCGACAGGGGCCCACTGACTCCTGAGTCAGTTAAGCGTCTCCGATCAAGACGCGGTCAAAGGGTCCATCTTAACTGTTGGGTTAAGATGGATGAGATCATTCTAACAGCACCCCCACTCCCCTGTCGCACACCCGGCGCGCGCCTCTAGTCTGCCAGATGCGGACGGCTTTCACCAAGTCCAGAGTCGTTGTCGCTGGAGAAGGTGCTCACCTCCCAAGCCACCCAAGCCGGTGCCACCCCACCTCGTTGGCAAATGCTTCAATTGCCTGGGGGAAGATCATGTGAAGGCGGATTGTGTCTCCAAATCGCGCTGCCTCAACTGCGGGAGCGAGTGCCATCATAGGTGGGACTGCCCCTTCCACTCTCTGGCCGCAGCTGCACCGGGAAAGCATCGTCGTTTCCCGGGCTGGGACAATGGTCATCGTCATGCGGCGCCACGGCTCACGTACGTGCCCCGAAGGCACCCGACCCGATCGGACGACACGGTCTCGGGGAGATCAGTTTCTACTGGCCGTTCCACATCCGTGCCCCATTGTTGCGCCGCGTCGCCGCAGATGCCAACAGCTGGTGAGCCCTCTTGCAACTCGCCGCAGAGATCAATGGCAGGTGAGCCTCTTTGCAATCCAGAGGATCCCGCCAGCTCCACAGAGCGTTCTCCCACAGTGCCGAACCAGCCGGCGCAGGATCACTCCCAGGATGGACACGCTCCGGGCCGGAACGCCGCCGCCGATCGCCAGCCGCGGCGCCATGTGGAATTGGTTGTTGTGCCTCGCTCCCTGGAGCTAGAGGCAGCAGAGTTGGATCTCCAGTTGGCTCTGGTTGCCGTTGTCGCTGGAACCAGGCCATTCGTGTCTCCTGACATGGTCCGTGCGCATCTCGTCACTTATTTCGGCATTGGAAAAGACCTGGCTTCGGTGCGCCGCCACGACCCGAAGGACTTCATTGTCAGATTCGCTCGCTGGGAAGACTTGGAGGCAGTTCTGCACACTGTGATACATGGTGCCCCTTTCTTGTTGATTTGGCATCCATTGCGACGAACGTCACTTGCGTCCGCCGGCGCATTCCACTTTAGGGTGTTGGTGGGCATGAAACATATACCCCTTCATGCTAGAAGCTTGGCCGTGGCTCAGGCCATCCTGGGGACTGCGTGCGCCCACATCGAGCTTGCGCCGCCGAAAAGTCACTCCACCTGATGATGACAGGGAGTTCTTTGTAGCAGCTTGGTGCCTGGACCCGTATTCTTTTCATCCCAGAACCGAATGTCCGCATTCCGGGGAATGCGCTCTACCTGGAAGCTGATGAGGTTGTTCTGAACAAGTTGCCTGGACCAAGGATTTTAATTTCGTTACAGCAAAAATTTCGGTTACCACCGAAATTACCGAATTTCACGAAATTCGGCCGAAATTTTGCCGAAATTTTTTAAAGATTAGGATATGAAGTATGTATTTTCTAAAAAAGTTTAGATCTAAATAAATATTAATATGATTTATGACTACACATCTATTGAATAGAAGAATATACAATATAATCAATAGAAAAATATAAGTCTAGAGTTATACATCACATGTATTAGAGTATTACAAAATTTCGGAGTTTTCTTTCGGCAACCACTGAAATTACCGAATTTCGCGAAATTCGGCGGAAATTAACCCTGGTCTGGACTACGTTACCTACTCCGGCTGCGTGTCGTTGAGTACCAAGATTGGAGTACTCCACTGCCGTCGTCTGATGACGAAGGCCGAGACAACGATAATGATGAAGACTCAGACAGTAGTAATCATAATGATCGCCACCCTTGGCTGGACGATCGCGGCGGACGGCCGCTGGGTTCGGGGTACCGCTCCTTCAGATTCACTGATCGTGATGATGCCACCCCGCAACTGGGCGGGCGCCGCGAGCTAACATTTCAACCTCGCCGAGCCGTGCAGATTGGCACCTTTTCATGCCCCATTGCTGCAAAGTCCGCGCTGGTCTGAATCCAGGTCCGGGGTGCTCTGCTTCGTACCGAGCACGCCCGCCACGTTTGAGGTAGTCGCAACCAAACCCTGGTCGCAACTGGTGGAAAAGATTTGTTGGCAACCGAGCTGGATGGCTCCCGTTCCGTGGACGCTATGGTTGGCCATGTCATGAAGACAGAAATTGACCCACGACGGGACTACGACCCGATGCTTCTTGAGGGGTCTATCATGTTCCCGGCCGCCGGTGCAGTGAGACAACCGACTGTTGCTGGGATTGACGACGTTGCCATGGATGTTTATCGCTGTGCGGATACTGCTGATGGCTTTATCGCTGACCAACTATATAATGACCTCTCGCTCATGGCCGGGGCGGCCTGCGTCAGGTCTGCTGTGGACGACGGCTCTGCTTTGTTGACACTTTCATGAAATACCAGACGCAGTTTCCGAGCGTATTTGGGACCTGACTCCTGAACTTGTGGCTGGGTCAACACCGGTGGCGACCTCTGATTTAGTCGTGGAGCCTGAACCAACGCCCAGCAATGCGGGCGAACTCCCTCAGGACACTCAGGCTGTGGCCGTGATGCCTCCTGATGGCGAAGCTGAGCCGACGTCGCCTTCGGCCCTCATCACTTCATTCGTCAATCGGATCACGGCACCCATCCCTCCACCGATTATCAAGACACCTCATTTACGTGCGCCATGGCGTCGTGTGCAGCCGGAGCTGCTACGCCGGAGCAGCCGCCTAGCTGCAAAGAGCCAGGGCAGGCTGCACAAGCCTGACCTGCAAGCTGAGAGGGTGCTTCTGAGGAAAATGGGAATACAGACTGAGGCTGAGATGACCGATCTTGGTTCCTTCTCGCAGCTTAAATCAATCCTCGATGGACCTGTTACTGAGGAAACACAGGAGGCGTTCGATGCCCTGTTTCTTGAAGATGGCTATAATGGCCCAGCCTTGCTGGAGGCCAACGTCTGAGCCGCAGCCACCGTCGTCACTAAATCTGTGTAACAATGAATGGTGAAAATCTGTTAATTTGGAACGTACGCGGCCTCAATGCCCGTGCTCGTCGCAACGTCGTGTCCCAAGTTGTCTCCCAGGACAAGGTGTCGCTGCTCTGCCTCCAGGAGAACAAGCTATCCTGTATCCCTGTGAACTTGATCTCTGATATGTTAGGCACTGGGTTTGAGTATTTCTTTCTCCCCGCTAACGGTGTCGCTGGTGGCATCCTGATGGCCTGGAGGACTACGGAGTCTCTTTCTCAGCTCCACGTGGCCATTACGGCCTTGGCCTCAATGGCGAACGACCCCGGGGTGCAGCCATTCTAGCTAACCACGGTCTATGGGCCGCAATCGGATGACTAGGTCACCTTCCTAAATGAACTACACCTTCCTAAATGAACTAAGGTCTATACCGGGTGCTTGTACGGGGCCATGGTTCGTCCGTGGAGACTTCAATATGATATACCGAGCCGAAGACAAGAACAATGATCGACTAGACCGACGCAACATGCGCTGCTTTGCACGCCTTCTGAATGAGCTGCTGCTGAGCGAATTGTTCCTACAGGGCAGGCTGTTCACCTGGTCTAGTGAACGGGAGCATCCCACTCTAGAGAGGATTGATAGAGCCTTCGCCACTTCTGACTGGCTTGATGGGTTTCCGAACCACCGAATGCGTGCTCTCTCCACTGATTCTTCTGATCATGCCCCATTGCTGCTACAGACCACGACCATCCCATGGGCAACGAAGCGCTTCCACTTTGAAACTTTCTGGACAAACTTTGACGGTTTTCTATAGGTGGTGGTTGACGCCCGGGTCTGTCCATTGCAAGACGCTGATGCCTTCCGTGTCCTACACTATAAGCTGAGGAACACAGCCAAAGCACTAAAGAGTTGGAGCATGAAGAATATTGGCAGTGTCAAGCTGCAGCTCATCCTGGCTCGTGAAATTGTGGGACGGCTGGAGGCTGCACAGGACCACCACACCTTGTCTACAAAGGAGGCTGCGCTAAGGAAGAGACTGAAGTGGCGTTGCCTGGGCCTCGCCTCCATGACAAGAACGATAGCTCATCAGCGTTCTAGGTTGCTATACTTGGAGCACGGGGACGCAAACACAAGGCTGTTTCACCTGCAGTCATGTCACAGAAGTCGAAAGAATCACATCCATTCACTGATGGTGTAGGATCACGTTGTGGTCAACAATGAACACATGGTTGACGCCTTGTTTGAGCACTTCAACGGCCTACTGGGCTCACCGGCGCAGCGGACACGTACGGCCAGACTGGACCTCCTCAATCTGCCAAGTCTGGACCTCTCATCCCTAGACGTTTGCTTTTCTAAAGAAGAGATTTGGGCAGTGGTGTGGGATATCCCAGCTGAGAAAGCGCCGGGCCCCGACGGCTACAACGGCATCTTCTACAAGAAAGCCTGGCCCATCATCAAGGATGACATTGTAGCTGCCTTCAATGCCTTCTGGGCCATCGATGGCAGGAGCTTCCATTTGGTTAATGAAGCCATGCTGATCTTGCTAAGAAAGAAGACAGCGATAAATGACTACAGACCAATTAGTCTGATGCACAGTATTGGCAAATTGATCACAAAGTGCCTGGCGTCGCAGCTGTCCACTTGTTTGTCCAGCCTAATCAAACCCAACCAAACTGCGTTCATTCGAGGGAGATGTATACAGGACAACTTCAGAACTGTCCAGCTATCATGCAAGCTTCTGAACAAACTGGGGTACCCCGACAGTGCTCATGAAAATTGACATTGCCAAAGCCTTTGACTCTGTGTCATGGCCCTTTCTTCTGGAAGTGTTACAGCATGCAGGATTCAGCAGACGATGGAGAGATTGGATGGCGTTGATACTCTCGACTGCAAGTACCAGAATCCTATTGAATGGAAGCCCGGGGGAAAGAATCTGCCATGCAAGGGGGTTGTGGCAAGGGGATCCCCTGTCACCGATGCTTTTCGTCCTGACCATGGCGGTGCTCAATGCATTAATCCTCAAGGCGGAGCAGGAGCAGCTATTCTCTTCGTTGGGCTGCACCTCCATCACCTACAGGGCCTCTTTTTATGCAGAAGACATGGTCATCTTCATAAAACCCGCGCGCCAAGACCTGCAACTCCTTTCAATGATTATGACAACCTTCGAGCAGATCTCAGGACTGAGGACAAATTTGGAGAATAGCAAGGCCACACCAATCAACTGCTCAGAGGAGGATTTACAGATTGTGATTGACATCTTCGGCTGTGCTATTGAAGCCTTTCCGTGCCGCTATCTGGGAGTCCCACTGTCCATCAGGAGGCTTTGTCGCTCTGATCAGCAACCTATCATTGATGCCATCTCCAGCCGCATCCCCACATGGAAAGGAAACCTCCTCAACCTGGCTGGGCGTTCCACACTGGTGGCTGCTACCCTCTCGGCGATCCCGGTCTACATCTCCATTGCGCTGTGTTTGTCGCCGTGGGCAATTGATTGCATCGACCGGTGCCGTAGGGCCTTCCTCTGGGCCAGGGCACAATCTGTCACTGGGGGCAAATGCAGGGTGGCTTGGCGCGTGGTCACCATCCCTAAGGAGTTGGGAGGACTCGGCATTGTTGATCTGCGCTGACTTGGCATAGCACTACGCCTCAGATGGGAATGGTCAAGGAGAACAGACCCAACCAGATCGTGGCACGCCTTGCCTTCGCGACCGGAGCGGGCTGTTCGTGCCTTCTTCTAGGTCGCCGTGCACGTGGAGGTTGGCAGTGGCTCCAGTACCATGTTCTGGACTAATAGGTGGATCAATGGACAATCGGTTGGCCATATTGCTCCTGCCCTTCTCGCTACTGTTCCCAGTAGACTGAGGCGCCGAACAGTCAGCTCGGCGTTGCATGGTCGAGCCTGGGCACGTGACATCAGGGGCGCAAGAACGGTCCAGGTGATCCTGGGCTATCTGCAGGTAGATGCACTTCTACGTGACGTCCAGTTACAGCCAGGAGTCGAGGATCGCTTTGCTTGGCGGTTCGGTAGGGATGGTGTCTACTCAGCTTCCTCGGCATATCATGCTATGTTTTATGGTTCTGTAAAGCTGTGGGGTGCAACACAGTTGTGGAAGGCCCCCGCTCCACCCAAAGTCAAGTTTTTCTTCTGGCTGGCAATCCATGAGCGATGCTGGACGGCAAGCAGAAGGAAGAAACGGGGGCTGCAAGACTATGATCTCTGTGCGCTTTGCCACCAAGCACCAGAAACGATGAACCACCTGCTATGCGCTTGTGTGTGTATACAAGGGAGGTTTGGGCACGGCTGCGTGCAGCAATCTCCCTTGTGTAGCCCGTCTAGGAGGAGGCGACTGCCATGGAGCAATGGCTCAGCGAGAGAAAGCTTTTACCGAAGGAACAGTGAAGAGGTTTCGATGCTCTCTTCCTCCTAGTCTCTTGGTTGATCTGGAAAGAGCGGAATAGTCGGGTCTTTGAGGTTTGCTACCATGCCGGCGTGGCTACTACCCAAGATACGTGATGAGTGTGATGCTTGGGTTGCAGTAGGGTTCAGGAAGCTCGCTCCCCTAATTGCTTCTTGGTCGCAAATTGGTTTCATGTAATTGCGCTTGGTGTTTTCCGAATTTTCATTTCTCTTCCTTTGCTCATTATTGTGTAGCAAGCCATGGCTTGCGTTCTGTACTTGTCTGCTACCCTCTTAATGAAATACGGGCTCATTTGAGCGCGGTCGCGAAAAAGGGGTTGGTCGACCTCGAGAAGCCCCTGGGTGTGGGGGTCCGGGTCGGTGCTAACTGTGTGGAGGACTTCTCTTGTCAGCTTTGCTCCCCGTCCGGGCCTCCCCTTGGGTTGTTGGGCTCAATTCTAGGGAGTGACCAAGGTCTTTTTTATGGCGGTGGCCTATGCAGGGAGTGCAGCTAGTCATCTCCTTCAGTTCAGCAACCGTTTGATGACTGTTTAAGCCTCGGTGAGGAGGCCGGGTTCATGCCTCGAGGTCGGTTTGGCCGCTCATCGCCATCGGCTTCTCTTCGTCGCAGCGGCCATCTTGCGGCCAAATCCCACTCCTATGCTGCAGACGCCGTGCAGGCGTCCGCTGCCTTAGGTGAGCCTTGCCCTGGGTAGGGAATTCTGGATGTTCAACAGCCTTCAGTTGCTAACATTCCACGCACGCTTGAGGATAGAGTCTGTTCGGCCTTTCAAACTCATGTGCTTCATGGAAGGCCTATCCTCAGAGTTGCTCAGGCCCAACCCAGTGTCGGTTCGCCTAGGAGAAGTGTTCGCTTAGCTGCTAAGCCTCAAGGCGCAGAAGGTTCTTATGGTCATATTGGGGCTCAAGAATGCTTCCGAGCCCGTCGACATAGCGGAGACACAGAAGTTGAAGTCCATCTTTGCTGAGCCGTTTTCGGAGTCCAAGCATGAGGCTTTCAAGGTCCTGTTCTCGGACGACACATTCCTAGATGACTTCGTCTCGCGAGGTTGTTGGGCTCTTGCCGTAGACAAGTTAAGGGGTTAACGCAACCATCAGTTGTTGCAAGTATGCCTCTCCCTATCGTCACAAAACTTGTTCTGTTGCTTTGTGCACGGGCGTGCGCGTTGTTGTCTGGTTAGGGAGTCGAGGTCGCCTCTAGGGTTTTTTGCCCTCAATTCTTGTTTCAGCTGTTCTTCTTTCTTTCTTGTGTTTTTGGTTCTCCTTCTCTCTGGTAAGCTTGGCGCTTACCAATGAGTGGGTAACTTGTAATGTACTTCTAATTCCTCTTAATTAAATACGTGCCCTTAAGTGGCGCGGTCATGAAAAAAAGGGTGAAAGGTGTTCCACAAACGTACATGGGCAACACCGTGACGCTCGCCGTCGCTAGGTCGACCGTCGGCAAGCTGAACAAGGGACTGGGCTGGGCGGCGTGGCTCCTGAACTGCGCCATGGCGGCATTCGATGAGGCCAGCGTGAGGGATGACCTCGCATCGTGGCCTCGGGACCCCAGGTTCGCGTATGCGGAGCCGCCCAGAGACGGCGCCGCGACGATCGCGGCCAGGAGCTCGCCACGTTTCGACGTCTACGGCAGTGACTTCAGTTGGGCCTGGCCGGTGGCCATCCACAGCGGCGCCGGGAACAAGATGGACAGGAAGGTGACCATGTACGAGGGCTGCGGCGGGGGGTGGGGGGTGTGAAGCATGGCGCTGGAGCAGTGGCGGACGTACGTGTAGCCTGTGGGGCCATCTGGCCCCACAGGTTTTGACGAATCTAGTACAATTTCACTGTAGCATATATGGTTCGGCTCCATAGCTCCTACTGACTGGCCCCACAGGTTTTGATTCCTGGATCCGCCACTGCGCTGGAGGTGTGCCTAGCTCCTAAGGCGCTCGCCAGGCTCGTCGCCGATGAGGAATTCATGGAGGCGGTGAGCCCCGCCGTGGCGTGAAGGTGTCCGCCGCCTGTGGGTGTGCTGAGAGCCACGTGTAACAAGTACCATTGATGAGAGTTTGTAATCTCGAAAAATCTGTTCTTTTTTCTTTGAATTTGAACAAAGAATGCAGGAGATCTGCTGTGTAGCAGATTCTTTTGAGACACGGTTATCCAAAGATGATGTGGAGAGACCACGACGCTCCTGTCGCTGCATGGTGACCGCTTCTGACCACTCGTGCCAACCGTGGCAGAATGGCTCTCACAACGTGTATAGCCCATCATTCCATTTTTAGCCGTTCTAGCCTGCACATCGCGCAGTCATGTTTTAGTCGTTCTTTATTTATTTATTTTTTTGATAGAATAGTCGTTCTTTATTATAATAGCTACACTCACAACAAGGCATGCTCATAGTTTACTGAACGAAATCGCAAAATAGAGACCCAAAAATCTGATAGATTTTGTTAAAAGAAATCTGTCACCAAATTTCTCGACAGACCCATAAATTAAAGTTAGTAGGGATCACGACATGATTGATTTTAGCATTTTACTACAGCCAAAATGCCACCGGACCCGAAAGGAATAAATAATCCTCGGTGACTTCTTGAGGCACCTTGTAGCATTGCATCCTACAGGTCTCGCCAGTTGTCAGATCTCCATTGTCGTCATAGCACAGAGAGAATGTCGCCAAACGGTAAAGATATATAGCTCCTCCTGCAGCCATGCGCCTTTCCACCCTCCTCCTCTAGCAGCTGCTCATGGTCGCTGGTGCTATCTCCTTCCTCCTCGTTGGTATCCTTGTGCTAAAGCTCCTCAAGCTTATCAGGAGGATCAGTAGCGTTGCCGCTGTCTCCAATGGAGACGCACTGCACAAGGCAAAACTCGCTTCCTCCCATGTGTACAAGAGTAGCGCCTACATGAGTCTCAGCTGGGTCGTCACTGAACAGCTTCTCTTTGCCAAGCTTCCATGCCGCCTCCTTGGAGGAGGAGGAGCAGAGGTGTCCAAGTGTGGCCGGGTCTTTGGAAAGCCCGACAAAGGCGTCTAGGCAGTGGACAAAGTGTGCGCGGCAGTCGAATGGCAGCGCCCACTCGCCTAGTCGTGTTTCGTGTCCACACAAGCTCCTCCCCCTCCACCATGTCGAACTTGTCGGTGTCCAAGGCAAAGGTGGCCTCCTCGGCCTCGCCGGTGCTGGTGCTGACAAGGATGGTATGTTCATCAGGGTGCACGGCATAGGAGGTGACGTAGATCCTTTGGAACGGCGGGCGCGAGAACTCGCGCCACGACCAACCAACTTCGCCGCTGCTACGATTCTCCTGCCGCGGGGGCTAGAGCGGCTTTAACGAGAACGCACTAAAGGCAGTTGAGTCCACAGTGAAGAGCTCGTCGCCGACAGGGAGGAAGATGGGAACGTCGTGATACACCTCACCGGGGCCGAAGTTCACGCCCCGCGAGCGGACGTCGATGATGGGAAGGAAGCCGCCTGGCACCGAATCTTCGCCCCAGCTATTCCTGCAATGCGTTGCCAAGATATTGGTGCCAACAGCGGCGAAGAAATTGGGATACCCACGCGGCGCTTCCATTTGGATGAAAGGCCGAGGCAAGCGCCGCCGCCATATGGTGGTGGTGGTGCCTTTGCCCCCCGAGCTAGAGGCGGCGGATGATGGGGAAGTCCTCTGACCGGGGGAAGTCCCTACGGGCTGCAGGTTTATCTCGCGGATGCTGTATCCCCACGGCCAGTCATCAAAGACTAGAACATCAGGCTTTTGTCCTCGCTAGATAGACATGGTTTTATAATTTTAAATAGTAATAACACTAAGATCGGACCACAAACATTGGTTTTATAGTTATTGTCATCATAACCACGTTGTCAGCACCTAAAATTAGGCATATCACACTAACAAATACATAGCAAAAATTATGAAACCAATCACTTCTCCATTCCAATAGCACAATTACGGTTTATATGGCCACCGCAACACGTGATGATTCTGTTCAGCCATCCATTACATAGCCATTCAGTACATGCATGATCACTGCACTCTGCAACTAGCCCTTATAGTTCTAATTGAGCCACACGTTAGATAGTCATTCATTATATGACTACAGAACATCTTAGTGAAAATAGCTAAAATGCTAATCCAGATGTGCAGAAGTCATTAGAATAGGTTAGAAAACGTCAGAGACAATAGAATGATAAGCTACACATTTGAAATCTGCAGCCATGAGGTTTCCGAAAAACGCAGAGCTGATCATTAAAATGACAAGGCCCCATGATGCTGAAAATTTTTAGCAGTCAAACTACCCTGTAAATAGAAAAAAAGGACATCAGAGATACATTACGTAAACCAGTTTGTGGAAGCCTTCAGGTATGATGTTTATAGATTGTGACATGGGAGTAAAATTTCAATGCATGTTATATCATTATTACTCATCATTGAACAGTTCGATCAAGGCAAGTAAAGTGGAGTGAGGAGGTACCTATAGGCTCTGCAGCACCATATGTGAAAAGCTCCTGGATTGTTTCTTTGGTAGGTGACGCACAAGTCCTAGAATTAATAAGTTGTCATATTACATTCACAGAAGCTCACCATGCAATACGCAGATGAAACGATTTTAGAAATTTATTGTCGGTGTCGCTAACCTCTTCTTGTGGCACTCTAGAGACTGAATTATTAAGGCAAGCTGCAAAAATTGTCTTACCATAAATGACGGTTTTAGTAAGTGTACACAATATGCTCAAGCTCCTGAAAGTACATCATTTTTTGTTCCTTCGACACTACTACTGACTGTCAATGTGCAAGAATCCTGGAAAAAAAAACACTAGTCAGAATGTTCAGTTCTAGAAAATAGGGAAAATTACAGCTCAAAGTACATATATTTGAAAATAATAGTGCCATATAATATAAACATTTGTAGCATTGTATAAAACTGATATTAGAAACATTAATTTGTGTTTTGGAGCAAGCACCTCGGTTGATGGACTCTTTTCACAGAAATGAAAGAACAAGTCGTTAACTTCATCAGACATCTTGGACTATCTTAACAACTGAAATAGATTAAAGCACGAACACCATCCGACATCTTAAAGACCTTTGCATTAGGCAAACACTTTGGTTGAAGGTGGCATAAAGTTGCCGATGGAAGGCAGGAAATAACAAAAAGGAAGCTATATATGAAGGTAGTACTATATCATCAGCCAAATCAGATTAATTAACATATTTGGGGTTATTGGGGACACACATTCGGCATGCCATCCCCTCTTATATTTGGCGCACATCAATATTGAGCATCTTATATTCTAAAATAAAGCTTTTCAAAAAGAAGATTGGGCTGTCATTTCTGATTGTAACTGAGTCAGATGCTTTCAGGACTTCACAATACATGAATTTATGAACCTGCAAGCTCTGAGTGGAGTGCACAGAATCAAAGAAAAGATTAATAAAGACATATAAGGATAGAATGCAATTGATTTATTTTTGAACTAATTAGGTATGACATTGGGCAAGAATACATTAGAACATGCGAAAACAACATTAATGGGGTAAGCACTAACTCTGAAAAAACTAATTTGCATGACTATAGAAACTCTTCTGATCATGTTACTATGGTGAAACTCGAGTACAAATGTACTATTTTTTTTTCCTCTACCATCCTGAAAATTAAAAACAGGAAGTGCAACAATTGATTCAAATCAGAAGTAGAGCACAAATGTAATTTCCAAAATATGCCAGTTGTGGAAATGTATCGGAAGAATTTCCAAAATTAAGGACAATGTTTTTCTTGCAATATTTATAGCTTATCAATATTTTCATGGTTAATTGCACAACCAATCCTATTGCTGCACAATGCTGGTTTCAATTCTAATATCCATGGCTGGAACCAATTTGAGCTCTGGAACAGGTATGGATGACAACAATACATAAGGGAACATGTATTAGCACTTAGCAACCTGCATGTTTTGAATGCAAAAAACACTTGAATATAGGATTGTATCTTTTGTTTGTCAAACATTGTAATTTCAGTGAAGTCATATAATCTATATCACAGAAAAAAATCAAAATGTAAGGAATAAAAAAGAAGAACATATTGCATTTATCAGCCGCTGGGAAAAGCATCTGAGGCACATGCAGTTCCTAAATGCTGAAGAAGTGGCGCGGGATGGGGAATGGAGAGGGACAGGGCGTCGATGGCGCGGGGCTGCAGGACGCCGTGGGGGACGGGACGGGGTGTAGACGCCTTGGAGCTGCTAAGGCATGCGTGCTTAAGTTGGAGGTAGAGGATGCTGGCCTTCCGGGCTGCCGCTATCCGCCACCGCCGAGGCCCCGTGAGGCCATCCCAAAGCCTCATCCGAGCGTAAGCCTGCGCCTTCGAGTAGTTCATGGTCAGATCTGAGAGAGAAGAAAAAGCTCAACTTTGGTGAACAGATCTTGGAGAGCATGTGGAGATGTTGCTGAGCCGTACCCTCGCGCTCGCATCGCCGCCTGCTCTGAGCACGCAAGAAGCCGAGAACCGCCCCGCCCCGACCCATCCTGCCTCTGGGCTCTAAGCATGCTAGCACTGCCGCTCCACCATAGCCGTGGCCTGCCACGACGTCGCCATGGCCGAACGCCACCTCCCCATAGATCCGGGTGCACTCCTCCAACACGGCGAGGTGGAGAGGAGGGAAGCGATGATGGCGGCGAGGCGGAGAGGAGAGATGGCGGCAGCTAGGGTTTTCGGCGCCACCCAAATTGCCCGTGTGCGTGCGGGAGTGACTCGCGGATTAGGTCAACTTTGGACTGCGGGTTAGTTCCTAGAAACTTCGAGAGCTTTTTCGCAAAATGTATAGAGCCACCGATGCTTCGAATGCTGTGGTGCTCGCATAATCGAGTGGGTTTAAAACAACCCTTATGAGGTAAAGGCACTGCCCCTGCCCCTGCCCCTGCCCCTGCCCCCGATGATGCTTCTTATTTGCTGCCGCAGGGCGACCGTTGTCATGCTCACCGCGCCGCCGCTTAGGCATCGTCCTGGTTCCTTGCTGCATGGTCGATCGCCTTCTTGTTCGATCGATCTCTAGTCGAAGATGGTGGCGCGAGTTTGAGTGGCAAAAGGGAGAAGCCCTTGGAAGATCCCTGACCGCTGGACTTCCTGCCTCCTGCGCTGTTCGTATTCGTAATATATCAAGAATTTTCTTTTCTCATGGCCATAGCCTTCCATCCATAGATTATTTTTTTCAAAAAAAAATAAAGGATCTTTACCGAATCCGATCCTACATCGGCTGGATAGTTCGACTCGCACCCGGAATCCTGTACGTGCGGCTTCGACAGTTCGACGTGCTCGATCGCCTGCTACCCCGTGGACGTGGAGAGCAATCCACTTTTTGACCATACATGTCGCATATGAACTTTTACGTGTGCAATCCACTTTTTGATGCCATCGATCGGATCATCTGCTACGAGCTTTCAAATTCACTTGTTGAGATGCTGAATCGTCCTCGGGCGACCAAATACTAGCTGATAATATGTGGAATTAATCAAATATTTAAATTGTGGTAATGTCCAAGATATAAGAGACCTGCTCCAAGTGGGCTATTAAATTGAGTTTCCCAAGTGGGCTATTAAATTGATGAATACTCACATGGGTAATTTTCTCTGGAACGACTATGTGGATAATTACAAGTATCACTTAGCTAACTGGGAATTAGTTTCTATGAGTAAGGAGGAAGGAGGCTTAGGCTTGCCAAGTCTTAGAGATCTAAATATTAGTTTATTAGCTTCTTGGTTAAAATGGTACAATAAGGATAAAGAAAAGCTTTGGAAAGAGCTTATAGACTTTAAATATGCAACTGCAAAGCCGAATATTTTTCTTTCTAATACAGTAGGAACTTCTAGTTTTTTTAAGGGCTTTATGTGGGCTACTCGGGCGGCAAGAATGGGTTATAAGTGGAAGGTAGGAAATGGCATGAAAATTAGATCGTGGGAAGATAATTGGTTGGGATCATCTAGCTTAGCCATTCAGTTTTGGCCCCAGTACAGGATTGTTAATGAGAAGAGAAAAACCTAGCTGAACTTTGGGATGGGGTTAATTTAAAGTGCACCTTTAGAAGGAATGTCTCTGAAGCGCTATAACATTCTTGGCTTGATATTGTTGAGTTAGTTTCTACTCTTCAGTTTACTAATGAAGAAGATGAGATGATCTGGCAATTTAACTCTTCTGGAATTTACTCTTCACAATCTCTTTATAAGATCATCAACTTTAGAGGTATTAAACCAGTTCATGTTTCTGCTGTTTGGAGTATCAAGGTTCCACCGAGAGTACATTTCTTTTTTTGGCTAGTCATTAAGAATAGAGCTTTAACTAGAGACAATTTAGCAAAAAGAAGGAAAGTAGAAGATGAGAGCTGTCTCTTTTTGCTCAGAAAAAGAAACCATTCACCATGTCTTCTTTGAATGTGTGGTTGCTAGACAGTGTTGGATCATAATGTCTGATATTCTTGGTTGTAGAGTAGGCGAAAATATGTGTGAAGTAGGTAAATTCTGGTTGAGCAATAAGAAACATGTGCTGGTTAATATAGTAACTTCGGCTGTTATCTAGTCTATCTAGAAACTGAGAAACGATTTATGTTTTCAGAGGCTTGGTTGGAGGAGCATGGAAATGCTTCTTTTCAGGGTAGCTGGGCTCCTTACGAATTGGAAAATTCTGTGTCCATCCGACAAGAAGGAACTGCTGGAGGAGTATATCAGCAGATTCAAGGTGGAGGCTGGCAGGATTCTGTGGCTGCCCTACAAGTGACTGAACATCACATGAAGATACACAGAGGTGATCCTGGACTGAAGACTTGGGGGAATCGGAGCCTGGAGGACCTAAAGCTTGACAGGGGCGTTCCCTGGTGGAGATCTCTGAATGTCTCTCTTGATATGGCTTGAGGCCTCTTATCGTTTTTTTTTCAGTTGTTTAGCTTTCTGGTAGTCTGCGGTCTCATCGTTGGGATTGTGTTCTATGTCCAAGTGGACAATCTTGGTGAATCTTAAACTCCTGTGCTATAATGACTCTTGGTCTTTTGATTAATGAAAGGCCGGGGCTCCTGCCCTCGTACTCTAAAAAAAAAATAAGAGACCTGCTCCAATACTCCTCTTTCTAAAATTGCACAGATCTCAAAGCAGCACATCAAATTAATTATCTTTTTCTTAATTATTTTCCTCTTCCGGCCCATCCAACCCAGCCCGATTTCAGCACTGACCTCTAGATCCCCTTTGTTCGGAGCCTCTCCATTCATTGGACGAGACGGCGTCGCCATTGCCGAGGAGCCGTGATCGGTGGGCTGACGAAGCACGAAACAGCAGCCAGCAGACCAAGCGGACTGCAGCACCTCCATCCTGCTCCGATCTCATTTGCCGGCGACTGTAGTCTCAATTGAATCACGACAAGATCCATGCTCGTAGTTCCCAGAACCATAAGAAATTCTTGTTATAGTTCTCAGACAACATCGTTGTTAATTAGTAGAACCCAACGTCCAACCAGGTGGCCTATCAGCATAATTGAATATTGTGTTGTCAGTTACTCTCTCCGTCTCTCTTCCCATGCCCACCAAAGCCAGGAATATCACAGTGGTTACAGGCGGGCATCAGTTAGGGGCACCGTCGACAGCCCTATGCCAAGGTACTTGGTCAAGCAGCACGCATTGGTGAGCGGCACCACTAAGCACATGATGAACCCGGCGAGTTCCGGCGGCGGCAGCTTGACCAACACACATCCGGGCTGGACCTGAACTCGTCCTGGATTGGACGGGCTGCGCCCATGCGAAATCTAGGAGAAATAAATTAATAATAAAGAAAAAATAACTAATTAGATGTGCTGCTTTGAGATCTGTGCAATTTTTAGAAAAAGGATTATTGGAGCAGAACCCAAGATATAATTGGTTTTAAACATGTGGTTACTTAGATGAACATGCGTTGCAGTCTTGTGAATGAAACAAAAAAAATGACACAAGCAATGGTAGTAGTGTGCATGGAAAATTTTGCAGACCAAATTTTATGAATTTTTAAAAGACATAATGCAAAATGAGGGAAGGATTTGCGGGATCCCGGTGACCAGTGGGCTGTGCAAGATCGACGTCTACTGTATGTGCGCACTGCAGTTGTTTTTCTTTTTTTTTATACGTAAAAGATTTGCGCATCATTGTAATCAAGAAGAAGAGTTTAACCATATAAATGATGCGCTTCTAACGAGCGCCCTACGAAGTGTTACAGCCGTGGCTGAACCGTCTTAGCAACTAGCAAGTCGCTACTCAGTGCGAATAGGAAAGGCAGTTAAAACATCTGTCGCGAAGCTGCACTGGTGGCCCCGAGGCTCCAAGGCGTCCGCCGGCCGCGACTCCAGCCTAGGGAGGATCTCCCTCCACCCATCAGCGTTGGGGGCGGACCGTCATCAGGAAGACGTGACGCAAGGACCGAGTCACTGGTGGGCAGGGATGTGGCCATCCACCGCTTGAGCAGGCAGATCACACACCAGCTGTAGGCGCAGCCGGCTGCGCTTCCGATGTCTTTGCCCAAGCCCCTTTCGACCTCCGTCCACTCCGTTGTAGCCGGAACCATGATTGAGCGAGGCTGGCGCCACACGGGGGACACAATGGACGGCTTCGCCGGGCGACGAACGGCGTCCAGGTAGGTAGGGTGTTATGGAGCGGTCATCCTCCGACTCGTCGAGGCCGGCGTCCTCCGCCCACCGACAACGCTTAGAGCGCCCCCTCGGGGGCCACACGGTAGTACGAGGACGCGGCTGGTGAGAGAAGGAACTGACCGCTGGCGCCCTCTGGGGAAGCCATCGACCCAGAAGGCCCAGACTTGGGCCCGGACGACGCAGACATGAGTAGCTCGACAGAAGGCAGAGGATGTTTCACTTGCGTTTCGATGTGGGCTAAGCCTTGTGCATCATGTACATTCCGGCCCAGTCTAAATTGGGCTAAGTGATGTCGTAGGCAATAAGGAAATAAAGCCCAGAAACCCACCCGACGAGTGTCGCCCGGAGGAAAGCCCAGAATAGCCCATCCAAACAAGCCGTATAGGCTATAGCTGTTTGCCTATTGGCAGTTGCTGCTCTTGCTTCCACACCACCCGCGTACCGCGAGCGAGAAGCTTCTCACCGCCGCCGCCTTCGCTTGGCCAACGGCCACGGCGGCCTGAGAAGGAGAAGGTAGAGAGGTGGAGCCCGGGGTGGGTCTACGCCTTTTGTCATTGCCGCCCTATCCCGACCTTACTCATCTACGCCGTCCGGTGGTTGAAGAAGAGGCGCCGCCTCAAGTCGAGCCATCAGTACCTGCACCAGGTTACCGGCGGCCTGCGCGGCCACATGTACTCGCTGAGGCGCTTTGACGCCTCGAGGATCTTCTACCCATCGACGGCCGAAGCGGAAGCAGCATATGTACTCGCTGAGGCGCTTTGACACCTCGAGCCATCTTGCAGTAGGTTTTTGTTTCTACCGAAATGTAAAGAATAAATCCATCTACTCCATATAAGATCCTAAAGAGCTAACACATATATATGTCCATAACAATAATCAAAGTGCACTAATGACCGTAACAAATCCACGGTAATACCCAAAGTATAAATTGTTAACATAGTGACATTGTACCAGATCTCTAATAATTTAGAAAGGTTACAAATCAGTAAAGGCAGGGGCACGGGCCGAGTCATCGAGTCGAGTGAGCCCGGGGGGCCGGAGCTGGCTGCTGCACTCCGCGACCGCAATGCGCTGCTGGCCACCGCCGCAGTAGATCAAGATGCGTGATGCGTCACCGCCGCTGCCCGCTGGATTGGGACAGGAGTCGCAACTTGGGAGGTGCAGTCGCTTGTGGTCTGTACGCATGCAGCTGGCCGCTTGAGCCTTGACTACGTTAGCTTGCTCCGCTGCTACCAGTTGGTTTGTTGCCTTTCGGTCCAATTAGAAAATAGGCTATAGATGTATATATACTATTGATCTCGAGATTCACGGATCACACCTAGCATAGCGTCTACCCCTATCGATTGTTTATAACCGTGTATGTTTTAAAGATGATACTATATCTTTTAATAGTCTATCTAGGCACATGCTTCCAACCAAACGTATTATCTTCTAATTTGCCTGGCCAAGCAGATTCCATCAAATTTCCAGACAACTTTCAAACAACACTTTGCTAGACAATTTCTTCAGGCTTCCATCCGGACAGACCCAGTATGCCTCGTGAGTCGTGACAGGATTGAACTGAATTATTGGAATGCTTGGAACTGTCCTGCTGCACTTAAACTTGATGCTGACGCCCATTCAGAATGGAATTGAACCTGACTGCTGGCTCCAGAGAATCCACAATACGGATTCCACTTCTCGTGGGCATGGAATCGAATGTGAATGATGAATCTAGGCTAAGCGCTCCTCTTATCGTGGAGAGTTATTAGAGATGGAATATGAAATATGAATCCATCTCCTTCCCACCGAATTCAAACGACGTCACTTATCCTTAGTCCTACGATGATATGTTAATTAATTTCATTTTGTTTCAGTGCAGCATTATTCGTTCATCATCTTTGTTCTTTCCCCTAAAAAACGGGGGAAATGTAATCATCTCCACGTTTTTGTTTGATAAAAGTTTATTTTAATCATTGCGCACCTGGATGGAGGCATGGAGCTGGACCGGCAGTTAGATTGCGGCATCTGCAGACTGCAGGTCCGGCAGGTTACGTTGGTGTCCATCAGTGGCGGATCTAGGAAATAAGTTAGGAGGGGTTTATCTCATAATCTTTCATCCCTAGTCTCTCCTTCTAAGCTTGAATATGTGCAAATTTATAGCGGAGGCTTAGCAGAGGCTCCATGATCCGAGCAGCGGTAGCGGGGGCTTGAGCCCACCCCGCCCCGGTGCTGGATCTGCCCCTGGTGTCCATGGATCATGTATGTATAATATCCTGCGTTTTGCTAGATCTGATCTCATTTGGTTCCTGAGTTAAAAATAAACAGATATTTTTCAAGTGTGGGTGTGGCCAACTGACAGCAGGAGCCGACGGTATTGATTGATGGTTTCGTCCAAACCACCACTGCTAATTCAGTGTGCACTTTGCTTGCAAACTCAAACAACGGCAGGCGCCAAACGCCACACGGTGCCAGCTCAGCTCAGCCTAGATCTCGATGCAATGCAACATACTGTACAGAAACCGTACTGGTGGTACTGCATGCCATGGTAGCTAGCTTGGCCGTTGGCGGCATACAGCAGAAACCGCATGCATATATGGCTGGTTGTACGTACGTACTGTACGTGTACTTGTAATATAGCAGGCCACGCCCAGCCGTATAAGCTACCCAACCCTAAATAAAGGTCGCAAAATAACAAAGTCTGGGGGCATATTAATTACTCCATTCATTCCAAATTATAAGTCATTTTAAGAATCTTAAAGAATCAAAACATTTTAAGTTTGACAAAAAAAATATAGAGAAAACTACAAACATTTATAACATAAAATAGGTACACTATAAAAATATAATTAATAAAGAATCTAACGATACTTAGTTGATATTATAAATATTATTATTTTATCATATAAATTTGGTCAAACTTGAGATCTTTTGACCCTCCAAAAATTTTTAGAATCACTTATAATTTAGAATGGAGTATTATCGTATAGCTGTGGCCTACGTCTCGTGTTGGCCTTTGGGGTCATCACCTACGCGTGGGTGCGTAGCTACAGTGCACACACGCTCTCTACAAATTGACGCCGTTATTGAATTGACTGACCTCCGGGCCGGATTAGTTACGTTACATGTGTCCTCCCTCAGTACTCACGGGTCCAGCTGACGCAGATCCGTAACGGCTCGTCCGTTGCAGTCGTCCTGCCCGCGGTTCCTCATATCGGCACTTGAGCAGCCGATGTGATCCTATCGGCATTCGGCCGGCCGACAGGCCTGTCGGCTCTCCAGCTGCTGACATGCCTGACAGTTATCCACCACCCGATCGCACTACACGATATGCGCTCTTTTTCCAAACAAAACTATCACCAGACAGAAAAGTAACTTTATCACTTCAACACTAAAAACATTTGCTCTTCTTTTTCGGACATATAAACATATATTACGTACCATAACTTAAGGTACAAACTTTTGAAGGCAAACACATTCTAATATTAATCCAATGCGATACATGGACCAAACCTACAATACTAAATGGCATGTCTGGAACTGTAGGTAGTTAAGGTAAGTAATCCTACCACTAATAATAACATGTCTTAGGGAAAGCAAACAAAGCACGACTTGCAATGGCTTGTGTGGAACTCTGTATTTCTAATGATCCACCGGTAGTCCTAACATGCCTTAGGGAATTTAACTTGCTGGATCTATTACATTGTTCTACTGAGTGCAGCATGGTTGTTTCTCCTTTCTGTCGCGCCCTGAAGATGGTTCTTCTGCTGCATCCTTCTTGTTCTTGAGAGCTGCCTCCCAGATTTTAAGCTCTCGCTCCTGACGCTTGATGGCTGCTTCACGCATACTTAACTACTCCCTTCTCCTAGCAAGTTCATTCTCCTTCCCCTTCAGACAGATTTGGTCTAAACGACACAGGCTGCCTGTCCCAAAAATGCCGTTTTTTTTTCTTTTTTTTCGTTTTCCACCCAGAATCCTGATTTTATTTATTTATCTGAAAATAGAAATTTTCGTGAAGAATATTCAACGCCAGGCACCGAGCATCTTGTGTCCAGCTCACTACACAACACATCCGGCAATGGGTAATAATCGTTTGGCGACAAATTAAATGACAAGTTTCTATCCTAGCGTGCTTTAATGTCACGGTCAACTGCAACTAATTAATTTCCAAACAGACTAGAAAAACTCTCCAAGCTCACTTGTGCACGATGACCGTGATCGGGTTCACGGGCACCAGATGTACGCGCGCGGTAACGATGGGTTCATAGGTAAATTATTTTAGTTTATCAGTTTCAAATTTTGTTCAAACTGATCTTATATTTTGTGTAAACTAAAATAATTTACCTATCATGCTTAACATTGCGAATTGAGCGTAGCTTAGCTGGTTGGGTTCCTTATGGTGGAACCTGTCCACCCGAGTTCAAGTCCTCGACTTGATACGAGGCTATTTTTCAGTGGTAGGCGACATGCCAGTCGACAGCGAGGTGCCTGTGGTGACTTCGTCAATCTCGAGATTTGCCAGTCCAACTCAATCCTTCGAATGTGCTCATAAAGGTAACGTGTGCATGTGTGCGTTTATAGGGATGAGTACGCGTTCATGTGTGAGCGTCTGCGTCTATAACTAGGTCTCACAAAAAAAATCATGCTCAACATTATGACGCCATGTTGGACATCCCACACGTGGTGTCAAGCAGGTCTAAAAAAAATCACCCAAGGAGAAAACGACCGGTTTCAATTGGTGCGAAGGCAAAACATGCATCTGGTTTCCTAATTTAAGTAGGTAAAAATCAGTCTACAACATAATTAAGGGACATGCATATCGAGGACTTTTTCTGAAATGCAAAAACTCTCAAAATTAAACATCCACACGACAGACCCAACTTTTTTTGCTTTCATTCGTGGTCGGATTGTGATTTATCGTATCAAGAAGTTTGTGCCTCGCCTCCTCATGATGGAGTGGAAATTGGATGGAATTACGAATTGACAGGCACCACCTTAAAACTGTACGTCCTGGTGCGTTTTGCTGATGACAGCCACCGCAATTATGGTGATAAACTGATAATGGTTTCTACATCGTTTTTAATTTGGTCAGAAATTACTGACGATGTTATATATTCTTGTAAGTCCCACACACTCATAGTCTTCTGTTATATGAACCTATCACCTATCTATGCTTTACATGTATGTGTCAACTTGTGTAGCTAGTAAATCAAGTTTTTATATTAGTTAACAAGAAAGTAAAGCATATTTGAAGACCTGACTTATGATTCCCCAAGTTTACACAACGATGTTCCAAAACAACGGCCCTGTTCGGCAGGCTGTTTTTTAGCTTATAAGCCGGCTGTGGCTGATTTGCTGTGAGAGAAAAACACTGTTCTACGGCTGATAAGCCGTGCTGATAAGCTCAGCCGAACAGGGGGAACGTTGCTGGCTTACTGGAGGGCCAAAGAAACAAAATTATCATCTCATGTTATCTATACCAAATATTCAAGATCGAATGAGTTCTTACAACCATCTTTTGTTTATTTGTTCTGTGCTTTCGGTGTCCCGGACGTGACCTGGGGTTTTGTGCTTTTACAATTAAAAGAACTCGTGAATAGCAATGATATGAAGTACATTTCCAAGACGTACTAACCTGTTTGGCACAACTTCACTAACTTCACAAGCTGTTTGAAGTTATTCTGTACCAAATGGGTATTTTCAAAACAAATTCACATGTGAAGCTTTTTAAAACATGCTCTCATAAGAAATTAGTGTGGGACGAAGCTAAAAATAGTTGTTTTTCCTGGCTTCAACTCGCTCTCGTAAGCCCCTGTTTGGGAATTGGGATTTTGTGAGATCATGTTTTAAAAACTTTTATTTATATGCATGTAGAACTGTTTTATTAAACGGTTTACCAAAATAACTTTAACTTCACCGGTAGAGCTGCCTGTTGAGCTGAAGAATAAAAAAAAGCAATAACTCTACTAATATCTAACGGGGTTGAGCTTTGTCAAATTAAACGAGGCAGTGATATATGTTTGCTAATAAAAGAAAATGTCCTTTTTCTTCCCCACGTGTTTCTTGGTGGTGAGCAGCGCAGCTCTCGGCATGCATGCAGCTGAAAGCTGATGACCCGCCTCGTTCGTTTTACCAGATCTGATTTGTTTTCGTCGAATGGAAAATTAAATTAAATAATAAAACTAATAAAGTACGTACAAGTGATCGAGAGCAGGAGGAGGCGCCGACGGTATTGCATTGCATTGGTCAATATGATGGTTTGTCCAAACCACCCGTGGCTGCTGCTGGCTTTACTCGCAGTCGCAGGCAGATCATATCGATGAACGTGCACTTTGCTTGCTGCAAACTCAAACAAAGACGCCCTGCAGCGCAAGCTCAGCTCAGATCTCCATATCTCGATCTTTTTTTAGGATATTCTAAATCAAATACTACTAGATTTAATAATTAATTTTAAAAATTCTATGGAGTTTAATAACATGTGAACTATATATTATTAAAATATTACTAAAAAGATTTATGTATATATCGTTTACAATTTGGGGCCGCGACAGAGGTAGCGACGCACTGCTGTATCCAAGGAGATGGTGAAGGAAGAGGCGGAGGCGGCGCTCGCACTAGATCTGAAAGAGATGACCCGAGTTTAAAGAAAACAGTTGTGAATTGTGATCGAAGGCGACCAGAAGTTCAGAAACGCCACCGAGCTGAGCGGAGTGGGTGCCAGTTGAAAAAACGAGGGAGAAGAGTACGCATGCACGCCTAATAACACCCAAGAAAGGAAGAAAGGTAAACAAAAATTGTACGTGCACATACTACGGTACAACGAGTCCCCCGACAGTTTGGAACTTTGCATTGCATGCATGAGAGCATGGATGATGGATCTTCCAACGTTACGAAACCAGAAGCACACGCTACTCGGATCGGCTCCGTTCCGTTCCGTTTGTGGCTTGTTTTACAAGTTACAATATTATTACTGTATTAAAGGGAAGGGGAAAAGAAGAAGAAAAAACGAGTCCGTGAAGAAAAGGTC
Source organism: Saccharum spontaneum (assembly GCA_022457205.1). Lineage (NCBI taxonomy): Eukaryota > Viridiplantae > Streptophyta > Magnoliopsida > Poales > Poaceae > Saccharum > Saccharum spontaneum. Next base: position 3,670,393 of record CM039603.1, read on the forward strand.
AAAACGAGGGAGGGGATAAATATAGGCGAGTGGATCGGATCGGATAAAAATCCAGATAAAATTTACCGCGCGCGTTTTGAGGAGAAGATAGGAAATCAGGAATAGGATAGGGTTGTGGGGCGTCCGAAAATCTGCGCCTACCGACCGGTGGGCCCCGCGCCACCACACGCACTGACACCAACAGACGGGCCCACCGGGCAGGAAAAGAAATCGACATCTGAATTTATCTATTTTCTACTCCGAGTAGGATATTTATTAGTATTTTTTAATTTATTTACAGGCGGAGGTGTTATTACTATCGGATAAAGACGGTAATCCTAATCTAATCCCGTCGGCGAACTCTGCTATAAAACCCGAGCACCTCCCCCCTCTCCCTCCACATCACAATCGCCTCGCTCGTCCTCGCATCGCGTGCACCAGTGCAGCAGCGGAAGAACGATCTCTCTCGTTCGTCGTCGTAGCAAGCTAAGCCAAGCCAAGCCCTCTCAATGGCGCCTCTAGGAGACGGCGGAGCTGCGCCGGCGGCGGGCAACGACCTCGTCGTGTCGTTCGGCGAGATGCTGATCGACTTCGTCCCCGACGTGGCCGGGCTGTCGCTGGCCGAGTCCGGCGGCTTCGTCAAGGCCCCCGGTGGCGCGCCCGCCAACGTCGCCTGCGCCATCGCCAAGCTCGGCGGATCCTCCGCCTTCCTCGGCAAGGTACGTCCCGTTCCAGTCCCGTCCCGTCGATTACTCACTCAGAGCCGTCGCATAGCGCCGGCCAGCAAGTCTTCTAGATCCGGTCCGATGGGAAGGAATCCACCGCTAGCTTACTAGATGCGGCGGCGGGTGGGTGGATCTGGTGGTGTGGCGCGTGATCTGGACCCGGATCTGATCATCCTCCCGCGTTCTGGCCGGCAATGCGCCGCCGGCGGATCCTGATCGCCGGCCGGCCGGGCGTTGACCTGACCATTCGTGGAGTGCGTGGGAGTTCACATTTAGTTGGCGAACGGCATGATTTTTACTGCTGTTTTTATTCAGTTTCAAATTGCAAATTTGACCGATGCGTATGCGTTACAATTGGCATCGGCGTCCGTCAGCGGCGGCTATTTCTTGGGCGGCAAAATCGTTGCGGCTAGCTGTGCCTTGTCATTCGACGGACGGATGCCACTATAGTGGAGCCGTTTGTTGGGAGGGAGTGGGTGGGTGGGCGGGCGGGTGCCGGAGCCAGACGGACTCGTTTGTTCTTGTCGCCGCGTGACCTCACCCCCTAGCCATTTTGTTATTGATCGCCGACGGCGGCGGCCGAAGCCGGCTACCTTTACTATATTTATTTAGATCTTGACGTTTTATATGCGTGCTGTCATTTTGTTTGAGACAAAGAAACCCCGGAATTCATTTGTTTTTTATAAGGAAAAAAGATTAAAAAAATAATAAGAAAAAAGGCACTCTATGATTTTTGTTTGTTACTTATTGTTATACACACAAGGGGAATGGGGTGGGACCCAGCACGTGGTAGCCGTGGGGTTGGTTTTCCACGGACGGACCCAGACCTACTAGGCCAGCTCGTCGTCGTTGTCGTTGGCCTTTGGGGTCACGCGTGGGTGCGTACGCATACGCATACAACACACTCAGCCACTCGTGTCGTGTCTCTGCTACTGCACACGCATGGCCCATTATTAACGTTATTGTTGACCTCTGACCTCTGGGATTACGATGTGTCACTGCGCGCCGTTCAGAGCCCGTGGGTCCCGGCTGACTCGGATCTGACACACGGTTGGCCGTCAGAATCGGATCGTCCAAAAAAAAGTTATTTTTAATATCAAGTTACATTAGATTATTTAGATAGATAAAAACTGTTATTTTATTTAACATTATGAATATGTGTACGTGATGTAATTGTCGCACCTGCTCCGGTATACTAACATGGAGGAAGCCAAAACTTGTGACTTCTTTATCTCCGATTATTATAGATTAACACACACTCGATTCACAGTACTTTACTTATGTTGTTCATTCGATTCAACTGCATTGTTTTATGCTACTGATGACCCTGCCTACTCCACTGCTCTGCCCTGCAGTTCGGCGACGACGAGTTCGGGCACATGCTGGTGAACATCCTGAAGCAGAACAACGTCAACTCCGAGGGCTGCCTCTTCGACCAGCACGCGCGCACGGCGCTCGCCTTCGTCACCCTGAAGCACGACGGGGAGCGCGAGTTCATGTTCTACCGGAACCCGAGCGCGGACATGCTGCTGACGGAGGCGGAGCTGAACCTGGACCTGATCCGGCGCGCCAAGATCTTCCACTACGGCTCCATCTCGCTCATCGCGGACCCCGTCCGGTCGGCGCACCTGGCCGCCATGCGCGCCGCCAAGGCCGCCGGCATCCTCTGCTCCTACGACCCCAACGTCCGCCTCCCGCTCTGGCCGTCCCCCGACGCTGCCAGGGAGGGGATCCTGAGTATCTGGAAGGAGGCGGATTTTATTAAGGTCAGTGATGATGAGGTCGCGTTCCTGACCAAGGGGGATGCGAATGATGAGAAGAATGTGCTGTCGCTTTGGTTTGAGGGGCTTAAGCTCCTCATTGTTACCGATGGAGATAAGGGCTGCAGATACTTCACCAAGGTTTGTTTTGTTGGATTTCTTTTTTTCTTTTTATACTGTTTTTCTTTCTGATGATTGATTGTTCTTTGGAGGATGAATGAATAACTAAGGAATGATGACTGACATTGTCCACCAATGTACCAATTGCTTTCAGGACTTCAAGGGCAGCGTGCCCGGCTTCAAGGTGGACACCATCGACACCACTGGCGCCGGTGACGCCTTCGTCGGCTCCCTGCTCGTCAACGTCGCCAAGGACGACTCCATCTTCCACGTAAGACACAGATCAATCTCATCTCCTGACGAAACTGTTTATGTGTTGCTGATCAATCGTGCCATTGCTGTCACCCTTTTCAGAACGAGGAGAAGCTCCGCGAGGCGCTCAAGTTCTCCAACGCCTGCGGCGCCATTTGCACCACCAAGAAGGGCGCCATCCCGGCGCTGCCCACGGTCGCCACCGCCCAGGAGCTCATCGCCAAGGCCAACTAGACGCTCACGCACGCCGCCACTCCGCTCCATCACGTCGCCTTCGCCGTCGCCCCTCAACGTCGACGTCCTCAATTTGAATTTATTAGGGAGATTGTTGTTAGCGTCCGTCTCTGCTCCTCTAAGCTGAGACGGTTTGGTGGGTTAATTAATTTAGCTTTTCTGCTTTTGTGGTGTGAGTGTGAAAGAGAAGAACATGGTTTTCGCCCGGGGCATTAATAAAATGTTGGCATGCGTGGTGGATAATTTTTTTTTGAGCTTCAATTTTCTTGTGGTCGTGTGAGGAAGGCTGCTGTAATCTGATGCCTTCGATGCAACTTTTCAGAGTTTTCAAGGAATGTCTTATAAGATGAAAAAACGTACCATTGTGTAATGGCTTCTCGCTTCTATTGATCGACCGTATGATTCCAATATGCAAATATTGTTCGCCACTTCGCCTTGCTGCAAAGATGGTTTAGTAGTTTTTAATGAAAACCCACAAAAATCTCAGTAGAGATGGTTTTCAGTTTTTCTGAAAACCTGCTAAAATCTCTCAATGTAGTTTTTTCTGACCGCTGAAATCGCTCAATAGAGATATAGTTTTTTTTTCCCCTGAAAACTCGTAGAAATCTCCCTATAGTTCACTTGTTTTGCACCAAGTTTCTGTTCAAGTCTCTGATAGCTCAGAAAGTTCAAAATCCCCTCTTCAGCGACCATAAAAAAACCCGCGGAAATCTTGTTTTGCACTAAATTTGCCTCTGATCGATCAAAAAGTTCAAAGTCCCCTCGTAAACAACAACCGTTCCGAAAAGATGGAAACGTACAATTGTGTAAAGGCTTCTATTGATCAGCGTATGACTCCAATGTGCAAATATTGTTCGCTTTGGCTGCAAATATGGTTTGGTTTTAATGAAAAACCACAAAAATTTCTCTGCAGACATGGTTTCTGTTTTTCTGAAAACCCGCTGAAATCTCTCAATACAGATTTAGTTTTTCCCCCTGAAAACCCGTAAAAATTTCTCTATAGCCCACTACCAACTTTCTGTTTTAAGTCCCTGACCGCTCAAAAAGTTCAATACCCCCAACCATCACTATTTAAAAACGTGTAGCCAAGGTGTCGTTGGGCTGCCGCTCTGAAAAGATGTTAGCCTATCAGGTATCAGGTACCAAATGCAGCTGCAAGGTCCAACCGTCCAACGTACTATCAAAATTTCAGCATCTCCAATCAATCCACGTAGAGTAGATTACACATTTTTGAGATGCTGTGATGTTTCACCAGCACTGCGTACGATTGAAAAACTCGGTACATATTTTAAGGTCGACGTTTTCTTTTTACATGGGCAGGGTTTTTCTGCTCGGACGCAACATCACATTCACCACCCAGCAATTCGACATGGCTTATATAATCTCCACGGCGGAAAGAAATATCCATTGCTCCATCGGGTTAAGACTTAAGACACAACGATTGTCGATCCCTAGTTCAAACTGCTACTACAGGTCCATCATTCTAACATAGAGATGAAGCCACCAGAAGTCTAGGCAGATCAAGATGGATGAGGCATGGAGATCCACGCACCTGCACACAATGCGAGTAGCTATGAGTCCAAGAAATATATGCGATAATATACAATAGTATATGTTTGAAACATAGTACTACAGCATGGTTGTGCATGTGGCAGATTCTTGAAGCTTTACAGCTGAAGAAAAAGAAAACAGAATGGCAGGTCCTCCTGTTATACATCCATTTATGGTCTAAAGTAGGCAAAGTACACAAACAACCGTGATGTGTGAACGTCAAAAATAACTCGGGAAAAAAGTCAAACGAGCAATTTAATCACCAAGTGTATCGTGAAATGGTGAGTGACAATTATTTGACAAGCACGAGGGAACAATTGCGTCGTTAGATGAACATCATCTGTAAAGATACCAAACTAACCTATTGATATCACTTCTTAAGTAACAGATTTCGGAACTCCTCATTTGACTTCAACTCCCCGGCGCCTTCTGGTTTCTTCTCATCCTCGTTGGTCGATCCAAGAAGTTTAATCACAGCTCGTGGTGCAAAACGGGTATTCTTCCCCGTGGGTTTTGCATCACCCTTGGGTACTTCATTGTCTGGTCCACTGGTTCCTGTTGCTTTTGCATCATCACCACCACTCTGAGGTAAATTATCTGGAGAAAGGAATATGTAAGATTCGGATAAGTAGAGAATCTGAAGCTATGTACATGTAGCCCAGACCATCAGTAACAATATATTACATGCAGAAGTGGTGCAGGTCTCTAGTTCTAGTCTGATGCACATGCACAGAAGATACACCACTCTTAAGAAAATCATATGTGCAGTTTATTCAATCTTCAAATTCCTGTGGCTAACTAATATTTTTTAGATTTATTTTCAAAACTTCCGCATATAGCTTATGGAGCCTAACTGGTGGTTTCCATCCAATATTTTACCTACTACTTTTAGTGCAAAAGAGTAAAAGGTCAGGTGTTCCATCTGTTAATGAGCTGGCACCAATCTTCACCCTCCAGGGACAATATAGCAGTTCTAAAGTTCTTAATCCTTTTTGTTCTACAAAGTAATTGTTTGCTTTAGGTTGATCCATTAATGCAATTTTGAAAATATAAAAAATGCCAGACACTGAATGTCTTCCACTGGCAAAGAACGTACCCTGGCTTGCTTGACCTGCTTCACGGCTCTTCTTACCCTTGCTTGGATCTGATCGCGCGATACTCACTTTCTTTCCAAGCAACTTCTGCTTGTTTTTCTTAATAGCTGCCTCAAGATGCTTGTTGTCTGAAAAGTCCACATAGGCCAACCCCTGTAAATAAAAATGATAAGGGAAGACAAATCAACAAAAAGTGTAATAAAAATTATTTACTAACTCCCTTAAAACACGACAACACAGATTTTCTGCACTTAAAAGCAATACCCATGAACATAAACAGAAAGCAAGATGGTGATAGTGGTAGCACCAACGATGGGGCACTTTAAAATGCGCTGATCACAACTTCACAAGGACCATTCGAAGAAAAAAAAACTCAACCTGCGGGGTAAGACAGCCCCTGAGCATTTTGCTAAGAAGACATTCTCACGCATGTCGAGAAAACCGCCAAACTCTGCCCCACCCATACACACCCCGAGCATTTTGCTAAGAAGACATTCTCACGCTGGTCTAGAAAACACCCAAACCCTGCCCCACCCATACACAGCAGTACCATAGCCCATGTGAGAACGACCACGACCGGGGCCGGACCTTAGATCTATGATTTGGCGTGGGACAGACAAGGGGAATTTTTAACCCCAACCTGAAAATTGCTCCCATGGGGAGTCGAACCAAGGACCTAAGGAGTGTTACTAGAGCCACCTAACCAACTCAGCTAGAGGCCCTTTCGCTATTTGAATAAATAGTCTTGCACATTTGGGAAATACAGCAACAAAATGGTGAAAACATAAAAGTCCACTAGAGTCAATTTCCATGAACACTTATTGGCAACCTGGCTTTGCAATTTTGACCTAGGAATTAAAAGAGCATCTAGTGGGTTTCTCAGCAAGCAACAGCCCCATGTCTTTTACCCATCATCGGTAGACTAGGGGTGCTGCTTGGGTCAGTCCTCAGCTCAGCTGGTAATGTAGGTCCCTGGGCAGGCTGAAGTTGGAGCAGTGGAGAATCACAAAAGCTGGAGAAGGATGAAAGCTGTGTTTTTCAGGCAGACTAGGAGGGGTAAGATACATTCAAATCTGTACTTTGATACGCCATGCGCTCTTCAACCTAATAATGTAGTGTCAGCATAAGAAATACAAACTACCAGAGCATCCAGTCAACTAATCCTGGAGCAAGAATAATCGACTAGGGCCTTTTTTATACTGCAGCCTGCAAAGATGCACTGTACAAGTTTCAACAAACAAGCAAAGCATATTACACTATGGGACACTAGAGGCAAAAAGAAAAAAAGTAGAATTAAGTGTAACATATACCCTTGATTTTTTGGTGAATCTGTCCCTCAGCAATCTTATTGCTGTGGCACCACCAATGTCAGAGAAGAATCGTCTGAGATCATCCTCATTTGCCTGTAGAGAGGGGTGAGTTAGTTTATGGGATTTTAGGAGCTAAGTGCATCTAAGAAACAGAAAATGGCATACCTTCAAGTCAATATTTGACACAAAAACTGTACACTTGTCATTATAGAAGGATGGCTTTGGTTCATTTGAACTTGACTTCCCTGTTTGGCTGTCACCGTCCACTTTCATCTCCATAGATGCCACGACCTTCTCCCTGCTGGCCTCTCCAACTTCTACAGCAGTAACAGCACCACTGTGCCCACTTTGTACATTTGATCCTTGGTCGTCTGATGGCATGGTGCTTTTTGGTGGATTCTCTTTTCTTTTCTTAGCAGGGGGCTGCTGTTTATTGGCCATTTTACTTGGTTTTCTTTTTTGAGAGGAATCATTTGCATTAGAATTATCATTGGGGTTAGAGTAAGCCTCAACTTTAGCCTCCTCTTGAGACTTAAACGTCATAAGCTCCTTTAGCCGAGGGGTAACCTGGTCAAATAGAAGGATAATAAGGCGGCAGACTATAGTTGACGCGATAAGTTGATAACCCATGCTATCATCAAATGTACACAGTTTAGTTAGAAATACTTTAAACAGTTGAATAGATATCAACTTATCATGGCTAGAACTTTAATCCCCGCAAAGATTCAATAACAAACCCAAGGGGCCAACAGCTGATGATTGCACATAGGATTTAATCACATGAAAATCTGAATGATGTCAAAGCTTTCATGATTAATCAAACTTTATGCAGAAGGAACCAGGAATCTTCAGAAAATTATGTTCCCATGGTTATTAATCAATAATTGGTACACCAGATCTTATGTATTGCTCTTTTTTATCAAGTGCACCAAAATAAGTGATTCATGTGTAGATGACAAACTGAAGAAACATTCACTCACATGTTGAAGGACCATGCAGGGCACACCAAGCCAGTTTAACTTTATGTTCGCAAGAAAAAAAATCCAGTTTGCAACCAGAAAAGCCAAGTGAACAAGCGAAACAGAAGAATACCTTCTTTACAGCAAGGTCATAATCATCCAAGGTGCCATTCTCCTCTTCAAATCTTATCCATGAGTGACATATCTCCTAGCAAGTTTCAGATCACAGCATTGGAAAATAAATCATCAGTATTACTGAGAATTATCATGTTGAAACATCAATACTTAAGCTACTATTTAAGAGTCTGGTTCATAGGCAGCACCAGGAGTACATCAGTAGCTACATAACACAGGAACTCAGGTAGCGTCAATGCAAGTCAATGTTTTGAGATCGTATTATCGAGGCTAGTCGTATGACCACTGATCAGACGACTAATCGCGATTAGTCGTCGATCAGGGTCGATTAGTCGGTCTGATCGGCTAGTCGGACCAATTAGTCGTCCTCATGCCTGGATGACCTGATCGACCCTGTATATATATATATATATATATATATATATATATATATATATATATATATATATATATGATGTAAATATATGTAAACATGGCCATAAATAGGTAAATGGTAGAGGCAAACAACCAAGCACAGTTTGACATGTAATCATGTCTGTAATGAATCGTTATCATGCGGCGGCTGCAGCTGGTTCACTGATTCACTCACTCCCCTCACTCAGCACGTCAGCACTCCTCTTCTTCTAACCCTAATGGGCCAGCCAAAGGTGGGCCGAAATCTATCTACATCATGTACCTGTACTGGCCCAACTTATCGTCCAGCTAGCCTTATCGGACGACTAATCGCGATTAGTCGTCATTTATCGAACGATAAGTTTTCTGATCGAAAAAAACTAATCTTCTACATCATGTACCTGTACTGGCCCAACTTATCGTCCAGCTAGCCTTATCGGACGACTAATCGCGATTAGTCGTCATTTATCGGACGATAAGTTTTCTGATCGAAAAAAACTAATCGAGGGCCCTTATTGAGCACCTATTTACGATAAGGACGATTAAACGCGATTAATCGCGATTAGTCGTCCGATCTGAAAACATTGATGCAAGTAACCATACATGTTCTCATATTTGTTGAGAATAGATTACCTCTGATCCAGAACCAGCAAATCTTTTGCTATAACAACGCTTATAAAGGGATCTCGCCTCATGTACATGGCCCATTTCTATCTCCATTGAAATGTACTGCTCCCAAACTTCAAAAACAGACCCACTGGAAGAATAATAGCTGATTTAAGGATGTCAGGTAAAAGAACAAAAGAATAATTTGCAGAGTAAAAATAAACCTTTTCTTGATTGCGTTTTCCCAAACTCCACGAGCTGCAGAAAGATCTTTGCCAAGACTACGCTCTAGTTTGGCCCAATAAGCATATAAGCGCAGTAACTCCTTGGTATCCAGTTGAGATGAGAGGAATTCTGCAGCATCCTGATATTAAATCACATTATTAATTATAGTAAGAATTAAGAAAATCTGTAAATGATGAGGTGATAGAAATAATGTACCGTTAATGTCTGCCTAATCAGTTGAAAATCCAACCCATCAGAAATCCTCCGTCTTAAACCATGAACTCGAGTAAGATAAATATTGAGATACTGCAATTGTTCAGACATCCAAATAAAGATAAATGAGAACCACTTCCCATCAGAACAGTTAACAAGCAACAGATGTTGGAGAGAACAAATTCTTGATGAGTTTTCTGCTTTTATGTAGAAAGTTTTTCTCGAACATGCAGGAGAGCTGCATATCATTTCATTTTAAGAAAGGTCTGAAACACAAGGAAGAAATCCCCAACACACACACACAAACACCCACAACACTCTAGAAGACTAGAACAAAAATAAACCATGCACATTCTTGCTCACCTCTTGTATGGTTGAAAAGGAACATTGTATTGCCCGTTCAAATACCTAAAAGCACATACAAGCATGTACATTTAGCTCCCAATTATAAATTAAAGAAACAGATCAAGACAAATAACAATCTTCTAAAACTACAAAAAGAGTGAACAAAAGAAATAAGAAATGCAGTGAACACAATAGACATTCACGATACACAGTGTAGTTATATAGAACTTACATGCTGCAGCTCTTCTTCAGAAGCACGAATACGCTCCAAAGACAACAAATAATGGACCCATAGCTCACCAACCCATGTACAATTTCTTGTGGCTCTGTAATAAACACTTCTGAGTACAGAAGGCACCTGCACAAAAGAGCATCTCTTGATACTATAAAGAGAAAAATATCATCATGACTGAATCAACATCTATTGCCAAAGAGATTTTTAAAAGGACCTTCAGGGTTCTATCCAGGTAACTTGTATATCCCATCCATATATCACTTGAAACAGGAAGCTCTGAAACAGCTCGCTCATACAGGACTTGAACACGAGCAGGGTCACCAGAAGACTCCTCAAATTTGATGTATTTCTGTTTCACCCACCAAAAAAAAACATTGAGTTTACTAATAACAAGAATCAGGAAGTAAATGACAATGAATTTGGTGAAATAGCACTTGAAAAAAGAGTAACCACCATATGAAACTTAAGCTTGGGGAGATTGTAAGGTGGCAAGGAACCTAACAACTCTCTTTTTTTTCTCAAACGAGAGTTGCGTATCATTATATTAAGCAGAAGAAAATGGGGCAAGAACCCAAGGAACCTAAGTACCTAACAACTCACATTGTGTTATTCACAATACAAGGGGCGAACTGATTCCTTCTGGTTCCAAATAAAACTTTTCCTCAAAAAATATTTATCAAGCAGGGCCACGGATCAAAGCATAAACAACTGGAATAAAGAAACTATAAATCTCAAATGGAACTGAAGAATAAAATGTCTTTCCAGCAAGATCATCAAATGAAATTGTAAGTGTACAAAGTGAAACAAGCCAAAAAAAGAGGAAATTCAAAGAAAACAAGTTTTTCGGCACAGATGTAACTTTTCACCACAAATTTGAGACAGGAGAACTGCTCAGAGTCTCAGACAGACCTGATTTAAAAAATATGCAACGAAGTGACACACTAATAGGTGTGCATCTCAATTGTGAAGTAAATAGTAGCAGGATGAACTGTAAACAAGGTTTAAGTTAAGCAATGACAGATCATAAATTATGTTCAGCATACCACAAATTCCTGCAATTTGTCAGCTTCAGATGTGCCTGCATTGCTTAGTTGATCCTCGTATTGCTTCCTTTCATTGTACATAGCATTGGCCTTTTTGTAAGCAGATGCGACATTTGAGGGGACACCATCAAAATCTGCACCTGGATCGTTTGCATTCCCTTGCTCAGCCTCCCAGCTCTTATACTCAGAAAGTGTAGATTCCATATCAGCCAAAGGAACAGATAACTGGCGGTGGAATAGCGTGCGTATACGCTGAACTTGCTTTTCCCTCTCCTCATCATTGGCATCAGCAATGGTAATCAAAATGGCCATCTCATATTCTCTATAAGCTGCCCATAGTTTGCTGCCCTCAGTAACATGCAGCCCCCCAGCAGTAATAGCACTTTCAAACAAATTTCTCATTTTGGAGAGGCCAGATGGTGTACATTGAGACACTGACTGATCATGCTCTTCAACATAATCAAGGTAATCCCGCCATAACTTGATGGACTGCAACGTCAGAACCAACACATTAGCACTCCACAACCCACATGCTCAATGGTTTAACTACAATATCACGATAACAATCCAACATACCAGGTATTCTTGCACCCCACGCTCATAGAGCTTTTCAATGTCACCGAAAGATTCCTCACTGTGACAACACAAACAAGACAGAAAAGAAAACCAAAGAATCAACCTCATTTTCCCACAAGATTGAAGTGCAGTGTTTTTTGCGCAGACTGCACACGATACGGGTACTTCATGAAGGCATAAACATAGAAAACAATCACAAACCTCAAGCTCAATGAGATCTCGTCGTTGGCCCACTCCTGCCACATCTTCGGGGTTAGAGGAAAGTACTTGTTCATCTCCTCCCTTGCTGCGCGAAGCTTCTCAATGTTGCCTGACTTCCTCAAGCACTGGATATACTGCAACAACAACCACAAAACACTCACCAACAGCAAGCTAACAGTACGATAAGCTTATCAAATCTCAATTAACAATTTAAGTCTTTAACAGTGACCACTCCATCTCCAAGCAAGGCAAGCAAATAAGAGCTACTAACATAGGGAAGCATTCCAGTTACTCACGACTAGGCAGATAATCCAGTGACAAGATTCCACACTGTATGTCTGAAATGGAGCTCACCCGCACCAAAATCAACGTCCTAATGTCCCCAATTAGACTAACAAGTAGGATCCAATGCGTAAGAGCACGCAATTACTCCAACCCTAGTGAAGCTACTAGCAAATGCCCCAACCAACACTAGTGGCTAAACCCACTCAAAAACCCTAGCGCGCCATGGCAGCCGGAGAGGGGGAGAGCGCGGGGGTGAGGGCGAAGGATACCTGCACGTGGGTCTCGTAGTCGAGTGGCTGCTCCTGGAGGGTTTTCTCCAGGGCCTGGATGCGGAGCTCGTCGGCGGCGGCGGCTCCCTCGTCGTCGGAGTCGGAATCCGACGAGTCCGAGTCGGAGCCCGACGGCGCGGCGGCATCGGGCATCTCCGCGTCGTCCCCGCCTCCTCCACCTGCTGGCGCGGGCGCGGGCGCGGGCGCGGGCGCCGCCGCCTCCAGCAGCTCCTCTTCCGTCGCCATGTCTCTCTGATGAATGATGCGTGCCCGTGTGCCAATGTGCGCAACTGTGCAATCTCAGGTGGAGGACTGGAGGTCGATTCGTTTTCCCAGATTCTACAATTTCCTGACAAGGGCAGTTCACGAATTGAGGGGTTGTTTAGTTGGTGAAAAAGTTTGGGTTTGGCTACTGTAGCACTTTTCGTTGTTATTTGGCAAAATTTATCTAATCATAGACTAACTAGACTCAAAAGATTCGTCTCGACATTTACAGACAAACTGTGTAATTAGTTTTTTCTTTCGTCTACATTTAGTACTCCATGCATGTGTCGCAAGATTTGATGTGACAGGTACTGTAGCACTTTTTAGGTTTGCTTTTTGGGTGGAGGTGTCAACTAAACAGGCTCTGATTTCTTTTCTGAAAGAACCTTGTCCATTTGACTATAAAAAATACTACCTCCGTAAAAAAAAAAAAAACCCTCGCTTCTCGAGGAGTCAAAGATTCTTAAATTTGATTAAATACAAATAAAAATATATTGATGTTTATGATGTGTAATAAGTATAATTGGATTAATTATGAAATATAGTTTTATAATAAACCTAATTAGAGATTAAAATGTAGATAATATCATCTATAAACTTGGTCAAACTTAAAGATTCTTTGACTCATCGGTAACCGAGATTTACATGCTTTTTGAGACGGAGGGAGTAGGTCAGTGGCTTCTTTGCTTGAAAATTTTTTATGAATGATCTCAGAGTACTCAACGATATATAAAGCTTTCTTATTGTTTCTTTTTTTTCATTTCAGATTATTTATTAGGAGCTCAAATATTCAATATAATCGATGGCATAGCTAAAACAACATAATTTATAGGGTCCACAAAGCATGTTAGCCAAAAAGCACGTGAAAAATTGTTTTAAAATATAAAGCTTTCTTATTGTTTTCCATTTTAGATCATTAAGGAGCTCAAATATTTAATAAAAATAAAATAGGTAACCAAAATAAAATCGTTTCAGAATGGTTGAGAGAGGATTTTACTCGGTTTTTAAAGTTGGTGGACTTAATAGAGTTGAGTTTTTTTCTCGAGTTGGTGACAAGTTCAAGAATCAAATGGGCTTCACTCTTAGAATTGGTCATGTAAATCATACACAGTAGCATTGAAAATTTGTTTTAATGTTTGTGTCGTGAGATGATAGCTATTGGCGAATCTTGCAAGAAAAATAAAAATGAATAAGAGCTAGTGCAATAAAAAAAAACCCTTCTGGTTGTGACTCTGGTTGTGACAACTTGGTAAATTATCTTACAAAATGGATGACTATTTCAAAAAGTCTTGTGGTGTACTTCCAATATATACTTGGTTGCAACCGTTGAACATATCAAAGAGTGATAAGATTTTAATCATCTAATAAACAACAATAACACTATTGACTTTTTTTGGTCACATCATGGCTTGTTTGTGGTTGTGGCATCCTCTATTAATTCACCTTCTACGTGAGTTCTGTGTGGAAATTCATATGTTCTAGATTCTAGATAGACTAGACTAGACGTTTGGAACTTGAGAAGTTTTTGATATGATGGGCATGTTCGGCTGGTAGAATTTCAGCTAATTTCGGCTGATTGAACAGTATTATGTGAGAAAGAAACATGCCAAAATCAGCTGAAACCAGCTGAAATATGACCAGCCGAACAAGCCCGATAAACAAGAAGTTGCTGTTGATGTTTACTTGTTTAGTAGACAATTACATTTGTCTGCTATATATACCATGATTTTTGCGATGGAGACCTCCAACCGCTACTTATATGTTATATACTCATAGTCATATCTATACAAGTATCCGTATTTGCAACTAAGCCCCTGAATAGTCAAATCCAGGGACCTTACTGTAAAATCCCCAAATCCCCGCGTCCCGGGGGGAACCCTCGCCGGGGGCCGCTCCCGATTGTTCTTCGCTTCCCTTGCATTCCATTCCACCGGAAGGGAAGACTCCAGGCTCACGCCACGGTTTCACACGAGCAAATCCCGCCTCCGCCTCCTCCCCGCGCACCCCTTCCCATCCTCCCCGGAGCACGAGGCGAGGCGAGCCGGGCCGCCGGATATGGCGCCGGCGGCGCCGGACGGCGGGGCCGAGTCGCAGCGGCAGGCGGACCTGCTCAAGCAGGAGGGCAACGCCTTCTTCAGGAAGGAACGCCTCAGCGCCGCCATCGACGCCTACACCGGGGTAAGCCTGACCGACTGACTCCCCGCTCCCGGCGGCCGGATTCTCCCCCTGATTCGCGTGTGGCGCGGTTGCCGTTCCAAATACCAGTTATATTTATATAGGCGTCCTTTCTGTTCCCCTGTTCAATCGATGCGCTGTGGAGTGAGTTACAAGTGTGGTGCCCAGCATTTTGCTGAGCGCGGCAGTGCGTCAGGTGCGTCCCGCTGATAAATTCTCTGAATCTATGCTGGATTATCGGAGATTGTTTCCAGAATGCTACTGTGTAGTAACCATGGCCTGGTGAATTGGTTTGTGGTGTTGGCACGGCTGTTCAGAATGGTTCACGTGATGTGTTTTGGCCCTTGTGTTGAAGAAAACACTTGAGGATTGAAGACGTTACCTGTTGCTGTAGGCTTATTTTTTGGGCACTGGTTAGGTGGTTCGATTACGGATTTTAAATATTGCTTCCTGCTATATGGAGTAGTTTGTTTGCTTGAAAGTTAAAACAGAGAACTTGATATCTAGTTGAGAGTTGCTGTGCAACAATGCAGGTTGCAGAGAATTTTACCTTTTAAACTATTTTGGGGGTGGGGCTAGGCAATGCTAATGTGCTCGTGCTGTCCTTTGTAGTTTGCTAGACATTTAATGTTAGGCAGGGAAATGGATTAAGAGGGGTTACTGGGAGAGGTACGCAATTGAATGGAGAGTTGGTAGCGAAATTTTTTCCAATCTCTTGCCAGGGTGTACAAACATCATAGGCTTCTAAGATAGAGAATTTTTCCAATCTTTTGCCAGGGTGTACAAACATCATAGGCTTCTAATATTCCTATCCTTGCAAACCATGGACTTATTGGAAATTGATTCTGGATTAAGGAACGTGACATCGGATGAGTTGGTTTTAGCCACTCAGCTAAGGTTATAGCCTACCTCTAGTTACCTGGGTAGCCGCTTTTGTCTGGCATTTCCAAGAATCTGGTAAATGCACGTACATAGCTGAATCAATGAACACTAAATGTTAGTAAAACTGGTGTCATCTGTAACTCAAACCCTGTATATCTTGCACATCCCTTGCTAACTTCAGTGCCTATTTTGGTTGACAGGCCATAACTCTCTGCCCAAATGTTGCAGTATACTGGACCAACCGAGCACTTTGCTATAGGAAGCGGAAGTATGTAAAATTGCTAGTCCCTTTATATTGTTTCATATTATTGATCAATTTGGTGCACAATCTGAGTGTTTGCATCGTATTATGTTCCTCTCTAAATGGCCAGTGAGTGGGCTAAAGTCGAGGAAGATTGCAGAACGGCTATCCAGCTTGACAGCCAGTCCGTTAAGGTGAGTGGGTGCCTTGACTTGTCTTCAATTATCCTTTATGCATTTTTGTTCCCATCTGACTATGGGCATATACCAAATTATCAAGAAAGCACTCTGTGCATTTTATATACATTGTTTTCTCATAAGGAAAGTACTTTCAATTCCATCAAAATTCTTCATTGATCAAACATGTATTAGAGTCAGCATACCAGTATCGCACCTCTTGCGCATATCCACGTGCTAGCTTAGTTAGGCTTCATTTGGTATTTTGGCAACCAGTTTCTTGTCAAGAAGTAGGATGAAATGAAAACTTGTAGACATATGATCCATGAATTTTCATTTGTATTGCATTTTTATGATCTATTCACATTCATTCATGGGCATACTCCAATGCAAGTGATAACTAAAAATATCTATTTTAGAGCCAAAACGAAACTATTTTTTTTTGAACTGTTAAGGTTCTTTATGCTAACTTGATTGTACGATGTAGAACAATATGGAACTGGCCTTAATTTCACATGAAATTGCTGGTTGCTAAGATGAAGGTGCACTTGAGAACAGGATACTTTATTAACTCAGTTGTTGAGCTTGGTTTTGTTTACCTCTTGCAGCTTGAATTGAACGTTCTAGAAGTCTTGATTTGCCAATAGGTAGAAAGTCATTTGTGTTTGTTATTTGTTTGATGTTAAAGTATTGGGAAAATGGGGGCAAGAACTCTAGATTTAGCAAAAGGATCTAGACTTTCCTTATGTATCCTTGACACAACATCTAGTGATTACCTGATGACATATTCAATAAGATATGCTTCATACATGTACATGGCTTATTCCAAGATTCTTTGGCTTCTTCAAACGAGCCTGTAATATATGTTTATAGCTACATCTTGGGATGCAATATTCTGGAGTCAAGGGAAGGAACATATAACTCAAATCAAACACCAAGAATCTGTTTGTTGTTTGCAAACTTCAATCCTTCTGAACTCACTTTGATCATTTTGAACTGGACTTGATTCACTGTTGAAATTGAGGTGGCACTGCATTTCAGCATAGTTGTTTTTTTCCTTGATGAGCAAAACATCACGTTTATCCTATCCAAAACAATGTTAGTACTCCTAATCTCGCCTTAATATGATAACTTGCTTACTTTGTTGGCAGGCTCATTACATGCTCGGGCTAGCTCTTGTCAACAGCCAAAGATTGTCGGAAGGAATAAAAGCACTGGAGAAGGTACCCCCCTCCCTCACAAGCATGTGTCTGTGTGCTTGTATTACTTTGTTAGTTTGATATTTTAAGTTATAATCAGTTTTGAACACTCATTTTACCAACCATCAACAGTTGCCTTCTTCTAAACCTTTATCAAGCTGAGCCCCCACGGTTATTTGCTTCAGCTTTGTATAAATAAAAAATAATGTTCTCATGGTGGGCTGATGATTGAACTTATTCCTTTGGTCCTAGTATCGAATTTTTGTGTATAAATTAAGGCCTTAAGCTGGTCACTCCTGCTCCATCTTGTCACATACAATGTTAGCTGTCTAGATACAGGATTGGTAAAAGAGTGTTGAACACCATTTTAACAAGATATTATCATCCAGATACACTGTCCTTGTTTTCTTTCGATCTGGTAAAGACAACAGCTCTGACCTGTGTCTGAATTACGTTAAATTGACAATTAATCAGCACATAGAAAAAGAGGGAAACTATAATTTCTAGTGCCACCTCTAGTGCAGTTGTCTCTTTGGACAAATTATGTTGTTTGAGTTAGAAATTTAGAATTCAATTTCTCTTCATTCCATTTTTAATGATGAACCAAACTTTTCAAAACTAGTCCTTGGAGCTTGGAAGGGGTGCACATCCTGCAAGCTACATGGTCGAAGAGATATGGCAGGAGCTTTCTAAAGCAAAGTACATCGAATGGGAGAGTTTATCAAGAGAGCGAACTAGTCAACTGCAAAAGCTGAAGTGTGTGACGAATCTCTCTTTTCCAGACAGGTTTATACTGCAGTACCCTAATGTATTTGTTCCATGTTTTCCAGGGTAGCATGTAAAGAAGCCCTAAGGTGTTACAACAGCCTTGATAACCCAGCCGCAGGTGTGCCAGTAGAACAGCTAAATGAGCTCGACGAAGTTTTCAAGAAGGCTGCAAAAACTGATACTCCAGCAGAAGTACTACACTGCCTCACAGAATATTTACTTTGGCCGTTTCGTCTGGTCTAACCACTCAGCCTATCTTATTTGCAGGTTCCTGACCATCTCTGTTGCAAAATTACACTTGATATCTTCAGAGACCCAGTGATCACCCCAAGCGGGGTTACTTATGAGAGGGCTGTACTTCTTGACCACCTTCAAACGGTAACCGACACAAGCACTGACAGTTTCTTGCAAAAGCACTTGTGGTTGACATATCAAATTTATGAACTTTGTAATTTATATAGGTGGGGAAGTTTGACCCTGTGACCCGTGAGGCACTTGAACCACACCAGCTGGTTCCGAATCTTGCCATCAAGGAAGCTGTACATGCATTTTTGAGCGAGCATGGCTGGGCTTACAAGATTAGATGATTGCTTTACATACCGGGTTGGAGGTAAGATTAGTAATACAGGTTTTGGCTACTGTCGGATTTGACGGTGGGAATTTTTGTTCACTGTTTGGGGCGGATTATAATCTGGGATGGCTGTGTACAGATTCACCTTCTCCGGTTGTTGATCTGTCTGTACATATGAGATGCTCGTTATGATATTAATTGTAAACAGTACACGAAAGGAAGTGAAGTTGAGTGTCTGAATTCCTGAATCCTGACTGCTGTTTTTTTAGGGGGCAGCAGAATTCTACTAGGATTTATCAGATGTAGAACGGCTTGCCCACTAGTAAGAGCCAAGAGGGAAGGGAAATGGTGGTTGGAGCTGATTTGATCACAATCATGCCTTTTATTATATTATATGATTGGCTACATGAGCTTACCATAGGTCTGCAAGTGTCTCTTCTAGTTGAGGTGAAGTTTATGAGTCATTTACTAAAAGGTGTCTCTTCTAGTTGAGGTTCCCAAGCAATCCCATTCGCAAGCAAAAACGCTACACGAGCTTACCATAGGTCTGCAAGTGTGTCTCCTTTAGAGGTTAGAGCACCAGCACCACAGGTGGCTGCAACAAGGACATGCAGCAGTTGCTGTGGCCTGTGGCTTTGCATAGAAGGGTCAATGTCAACAAGGCAACAAGCCAAGCAGGTGGCCGCAACAGGGACACAAGTTTGAGAACAAATGCATGAGCATGATCCTGACTGCATCTTCAGTTCTGAATCTGCTAGACCATTTTTCTTTTGTGTGTGTGAACAGTGCTAAATTGAGCCGGGAAAATAGCAGCAGCTGGCCGGCTCGTACCTACGGTGCCTTGCTGTGAAAGCACGCATGGAAGTTTCAAAAAAAAAAGAAAGCACGCATGGAGGAGAGCTGAGCTGACTGCCTGTGCGTGCCTGTAGTAGAATGCACACATGCGGCGAGATCTTTTCACGGGGACGCAAAGGCATCGCCATCGTGGCATGGCATCGGTCTCATGCAAGGCCTCTCGTCTCATTCGAGATCTCTCATCACCAACAGATTACAGCAGTGGATGGCCCCGTGTTCAGCGACCGAGGCGTGCCAAAACGGCAAGGTGGTGTATGCGTTGACTATCACTGCATGTTGCATGCAAGTGAATACTACCGCAGTGTAGGCTGGTGGGGTGACAGATGCAAGCTCTCAGCCAGTCAGCAGCCGCTGAAATCCTCCAACTCCAAATAAGAAACCTGACAAGTTGAGAGGCCATCGATCTCTACTTTGTTCACTCCTCAAGCAACAGCTCGGCTCAGTTGCTCCTTCCCTGATCGTCACCTCACCCTCACCTATGGAGTAGTGCGCACTAACCAAAACCACGCCCCTATAAACCACCACCATGGCAAAAATGTCACTGCGTACGTGCAAGAACTGGAGCGACGACATTGCTACTGCACCATGGGGAGCATGGACTACGACAACGACAAGAAGCCTAGAGAGCAGACGAGGAAGTCGAGGACCATGCTCCTGCTCCTCATCCTCACCAACGCGGCCTCCATCCTCATCTTCTCCGGGGCCGGCGCAGCGCTGCACGCTCACGTCCGGCGGCACTACCCGGCCGTAGTCCACGCGTGGGGCTCGGCGAAGCTACTGCGCGAGCTCAACGTGACCGGGCTGGCCATGGCCGCCAGCCACGCGGAGGTGGTGGACCTGTCGGGCCGCCTCACCGCGGCCAACAAGGTCATGGAGGCCATCCTCGGCGGCAAGGCCGCCAAGCACGACATGGAGGCGGCGCAGGAGGAGCAGCGGGAGGCGGCGGCCGGCGGGCTGTGGCAGCGGGACCGGGAGCAGGAGTTGAGCGACGAGCTGAAGCTGGCGGTCGGCCCGCACAGGCTCCCGCACAAGCGCCAGATGATCGGAGGCGGGGGCGGGAGTGGCGACGCGGTGCTGTTCCCGGCGCTGGGGCAGGCGTGCCACCGGTACCGGGACGAGCTGGAGCGGTACATGAACTACACGGTGGGAGGGGAGTGCCCCTCCGACGAGGCGTCCACGCAGCGGCTGATGCTCAAGGGGTGCGAGCCGCTGCCGCGGCGGCGGTGCCGGCCGCCGACCCCTGCGGGGTACGTGGAGCCGAAGCCGCTGCCGGCGAGCCTGTGGGCGATCCCGCCGGACACCAGCATCGTGTGGGACGCGTACACGTGCAAGAGCTACGGCTGCCTCGTGAAGCGCGGCAAGGCCAAGGGCAGCTACGACTGCAAGGACTGCTTCGACCTCCGCGGGCGGGAGAAGAACCGGTGGGTGCGCCGCCCCGGCGAGAAGGCGGACGACGAGCGGAACTCCCTCGACTACACCATCGACGGCGTGCTGGGGTCCCTGCCGAAGGGCAGCGTGCGCATCGGGCTGGACATCGGCGGCGGGTCCGGGACGTTCGCGGCGCGGATGCGGGAGCGCGGCGTCACCGTGGTGACCACGTCCATGAACTTTGACGGGCCGTTCAACAGCTTCATCGCGTCGCGCGGGCTGGTGCCCATGCACCTCAGCGTCGCCAGCCGGCTTCCTTTCTTCGACGGCACGCTGGACGTGGTGCACTCCATGCACGTGCTCAGCAGCTGGATCCCCGACGCCATGCTCGAGTCGGCGCTCTTCGACGTCTACCGGGTGCTGCGCCCCGGCGGCGTGTTCTGGCTGGACCACTTCTTCTGCCTGGGCACGCAGCTGGACGCCACGTACCTGCCCATGTTCGACCGGATCGGGTTCAAGAAGCTGCGGTGGCACGCCGGCAGGAAGCTCGACAGGGGCATCCACATGGACGAGTGGTACATCTCCGCGCTGCTCCAGAAGCCCAGGAGGTGAAGAGCCTGCACTGGACGTATCCAAGAACCACACAACTCGCAATTTTCTGTGTTACGATGCTTCTCATTGAGTTACGACTTGATTAGTGTATGCCTGCATTCAGTTCAACCCAAAAGGTTAAACCGGCCAGAAAGACAGTCAATTATATTCAGCGAGTTACATTGGGACTGAAGTGCAGCCAGACAAAGCCTTGAGTAAAAATTCTTGCTAGCTTGCCTTGATACAGATGGGTCAATATTTAGAGGAGCGATTACATTAGCTTCTCTCTCGAGCAATGCAACTAGAGCTATCTCTAAACAACCAGTTACAATTGCTCGACTTGCATAACCAAACACAAATATATCTAGGCCGACTGACAAGCACATCTCTAAGCTGACTACCGCATCTTCTTCAGCTTCTTGTGTGCGAATCTGCTCTAAGTCGACTAACAAGCGAATGAGTAGTAGTGTTTACAGTTTTTTTTTTGACAAACAGCAACTTTTATTATTAGCAGCAAGAAGCTGCAATCAGAGTAAAAGGATCCAAAGTTACAGACTGCAGTGCCATACGCAGAGGGCAGCTGCTTTCATGATTTGAATTGGCACAATTTATACTGGGCGGATTACATTGAACATCAGGATGCCTAAAAGCTTGAGCAGCTAAAGAATGAGCTGTTACATTAAAGCTCCTTGCAATCTTGAGCACCTGGACATTTTTGCCAGCAACTGCATTTAGGAATCTTTGAGTGAACGGCTTTATGTCCCAATGTGGAGGTGAGCTGAGATCGGAGGCATTGAACAAGTTGACCAGCAGCTGGCTATCAGTGAGGAAGGATATGTCTCTGATCTGTAAGGAGGAGGTAAT
Organism: Saccharum spontaneum; assembly: GCA_022457205.1. Lineage (NCBI taxonomy): Eukaryota > Viridiplantae > Streptophyta > Magnoliopsida > Poales > Poaceae > Saccharum > Saccharum spontaneum. The sequence goes on from CM039603.1 coordinate 3,692,857, forward strand.
CCAAGCCGCCAGGGCAAGGCCGGCAGCTTCAGCCATGAGAACAGAGATGGCATGATTAAGTTGAGCTTTGACATAGCATGTGAAGTGTTGGCTGGGATCTAGGATGAAAATTTCTAGTCCTGCTTTCCTTGTATAGGAGCATGTATTGTCTGGTGAAGTTGAAGCATCTGAATAGCTTCTGGCGCCAGACCCACAACAGACCAACTCTGACCTGATCGGTTACATGCATATCAAGGACTCCACATATATTAGGAAACAAGATTAGTGATCTCAACTAACTCTGACTCACCGCGGATGTATGCATGCTTACGTTTACGTATCTAAGAACCACACAACTCGCAACTTTCTGTGTTACGGTGCTCCTCATTGATGACTTACTTGATTAGTGTATGTGTGTATGTATGCATTTCAACCCAAAAGGTTAAACCGGCGAGAAAGTCAGTCAATTCTACTTAGCGAGTTACATTGGGACTGAAGTGCAGCCAGACAAAGCCTTAAGTAAAATTCTTGCTAGCTTGCCATGATACAGATGGGTTCATATTTATAGGAACGATTACATTAGCTTCTCTCTCAGGCAATGCAACTATAGCTATCTCTAAACAACCAGTTACAATTGCTCGACTTGCATAACCAAACACTAATATCTCTAGGCCACCGACTAACAAGCAAATCTATAAGCTGACTACCCCCATCTTCTTGAGCTTCTTGCGTGCCAATCTGCTCTAAGTTGACTAACAAGCAAATCAGTAGTAGTGTTTACAGTTTAGGCACCCACAACATACCAACTCTGACCTGATAGGTACATGCATATCTAGGATTCCACATATATTAGGAAACAAGAGTACTTAGTAATTGTTGATCCAGGCAGATTCAAGCCTTTTTCTTCTTCGTTCTTCTCGTTTGATACTTGATCTCGATCAATCTATCCATGGCAGAATGATCACCCCACTACTTGACCTGATCAATCAATCATACAACTATCAGTGACCACTGACCAAAATCCCCCGAAATTTCTCTGTTTTCATACAGTTCTAGACCTTCAAGATTGAACATTTAAAGCTGGCCTACTATTGCTTACCCTTCAGAGCAAGAAGGATCCAAGAAATCTATCACTTCCTTACGCCGGCCCACATTATCGCGCTTCAAATCCCGACGGATCAACAATGGCCAATCCAGGCACTAAAGGAAATCCAGCCGCCCAATCACATACCTGGGAAATACTTCAGCACATTCCTGCTATTGTGTTGTTGGCACATCTGGAAGAGGTGCAACAATGTGGTGTTCAGAAATGATCGAATCACACTAAATGCTGCCTTAGCTGCTTGCAGATCAGAGGCATTTCTGTGGGTTGCTAGGCTGCCGTATAAAAAATTTTATATACGATTCGGTAAAAATCATTTATTAATTTGATAAACAAGTATAAAATATTGCAATGTAATTTGTTATACCGACACTAAATAATATAATAACTTTTAAATTTACTAAATTATAATATGTAGTTCAAATAGTTTGAAATATAGGCGCAAGAGAGACTTACAATACTACTTATCTGACTTTTTTAGCCGGCCCTTTCTAAAGGATACAGATGTTTTGTTTATATCGTTTCATCCACCTCGAAGAAAGTATCAAGTTCCATGAATTTGATTAAACAATCATTCGAAAAACTATCACCCATCTTCTTCCTTAATTGTTGGCAGCATGTTTGTAAAAAAAAGAGATACAATGTCTGCAGCATTCCTCTTCATAATCGAACAATTCTAAAGCAAAAAGCAATGTACTATATATTAGTACGGCAACTAGCAGTAAGTATAACACGATGTAACAAAACTCACATGTGACAATTCTAACGGTGGGTGAATTGCAAACCAATGTCTAATCCAGTAATGAGTGATCCACTAGTACTAATATCCCTGATACAGATACACAAACAATTATTGATAAGTAATGTTTATTGTGGCTGAAAGTATTGTTCGCTGGTTTATTGTGGCTGAAAGTACTGTTCGCTTCGCTGTTCGTTTCGCTGGATCAGCGGAATCAGCAGCCATCCAGCAGTGTTTTTCTCTCACAACAAACCAGCGAACAGTACTTTCAGCCACAATAAACCAGCGAAACGAACAGGGTGTATATATGCAAGATTCTTTTTAGAAATAAAATAGATGATTCAGCAAGCACCTGATAGTAGCACGGCAACATACTACAAACCTGATGGAGTGACGGTCAGATGCAGATGGGGATGGGAGACTACAGCTACAGGGTAGGCAGCGCATGCCGGCTGGGGAAGCGTTAGTTATTCTGTAGCCACCTCCATTTACGATAATTTTTATACTTAATTTATAATAAAGTGAATACATATTTACGATAATTGTGTTACTATAACACTTATGGATATTTACCGTAACATTATAGTAAACCACTTAGAATGAGTTACTATAATCACGTAAATTAGCATAGTAATTATCGTAACTCAAAGTGGCTACAGAATAAGTTATTCTATAGACTAAGTGGTTCATACTGGCCAACGTATTCCTACGGGCACCGACATAATGTTCTTATTAGAGGCACCGGGACGGGACAAGGCAGTGTGGGATGACCCAGATGAGTTCAAGCCCGATCGTTTCCATGGATGTGGAGGTGGAGAAAGCGCTACCAAGAACCTACTGTCCATGGCCGCGGAGATGAAGATGATGCCTTTTGGGGTCGGTAGGAGGATGTGCCCTGCTATAACCGTCTCGCTGCTCCACATTAGCTATTTCGTGGCAAACCTTGTGAGGGAGAGGGTCGGCAGGAGGTTGTGCCCTGCTATAAGCGTCTCGCTGCTCCACATCAGCTATTTCATGGCAAACCTTGTGAGGGAGTTTGTGCGGGAGGATTTGGAGGGTGAGCATGCCGTCCAGTTCCAGACGGACACCAGCATCATGTTTTTTGGCCGCATGGAGCGTCCACTACGTGGTCACCTTGTGCCTCGCCTCCCGAAGGCCAATAAGATTTGTCATTAAAGGGACAAGTGCCCAGGTCCATTGGAACACAGACGATCGATACGACCATAGTGATGCTCTGCATGTGTTCATATGTGGGAATTTTTTTAAAATAATATTTTTCGAATAATTAATTGCTAATTTAGAAGCTATTATAAAAAAATTTTTGATATACAGCAGCCTATCGGCTACCCAACTGATATATAGCAGCCTGTCGGCTACTCAACTGCCGATAGGTACCTGTCGGCTGCTGAGTAGCCGATAGGCGACCGACATGCCTATGCCCGAGCAGGAGCCCGCCGACGCCGTGCTTGTTGCCTACGCGCCTCCAGGGCAGCTCCTGCTCTTCGCGAGTAGGCGACGGTCCAAGCGGCCGTGCTGTGCGACGGCGTGGACGGCGAGGAAGCCTCCCTCCGCGGCTTGCTCGGCAGGAGGAGGACGGCGTCGCCACCGGTGTTAGCGTCGTGTCCATCCTGATTCCAGTCCCGTGTTCATCTAGCTGCTCTTCCCCTTCCGTCCTGTGACACTGGGTAAGGGGAGGAGATCCAGATTCCGGTGGGAAACGGCGAAGGGTCTCACTCGATTTCTACTTGGTCTGGTGCTGCTAGCTTCTCTCCTTCCTACTCGTGTAATGGTGAGGAGGCAGTAGCGCTCAGTGGAGCAGCAGCAGCGCAGGAGAGCCATCGCCAAATTGCTTGCTGCTGCGACCCCAAGGAGCCCAGCGGGAACTTGGCGGCGGCTTCGGCCGGGGCGCCGCACGGAAGCGGCACCTTGCGGCCGCGGCGGTGAAGATCGGGGTCCTGCTGTTGGCAGCAGCGCTCGTGGTCCTGTGGACGGGGCGGGGCAGCGCGCGCGGCCGCGGACGTGGTGCACCGAGGGTGGAGTCCGGTGAACCCGCACGAGGTGGAGTCCGGCGGACCACGCGTGGTGCTCGGAGGTGGGCGCCGCGACGCTGCACGCGGGCGAGCACGCGGTGGTCGTGGCTGCGCTCTGCCTCGGGGTCACGCACCCTATCCCTATGTCCAGCGGCGTCAACGGGGGCGCCTTCGTCATCGTCAGGGGAAGGTGGGGGAGATGGTGAGAGGAAGGGGATGACTGTGTGGGCCCGCATGTCATTGAGTAGAGAGAGGGCAATCAAAAGGGTATTTTGGACTATATGAAAATATGACGATCTGCATGTGGGTCCAGTGTCGTTTCAGTTGTAGAAAATGGCATGAATCGGCTATAGAGACAATTGTAATGGTAAGCTTCCAAATAGGTGAATAGTAATGATATATCTCAGAAGTTCTAAAATTATAATGGTACGGATCAAAATAACCTAAGATTTTACCCATGGTATAAGGTATGGTTATTTTTTTACCATGTATAAACACGTTTTCCATTAATCGGAAAAGGGTTACACCACATGGATAAACATTTTGGGTACATTTGGCATTTTTCCATGTACGGAGGTGGTTTTTTTTTTCCAAATACCAAAAAATTAAGAGATGATTTTGAGAGTTGGTTGGTGATGATTTTTTTCAGTCTTGCTAAAATTCCTGGATTGGAAGAGTGTTCTTGAGTACTCTTGGTGAGCCAAGACTTACCAAGTCCAATACTATTCTCGCAAGACTAGTCTCATACAGATGAAGCAAACTTCACAATTAAATAAATAATTATACATACGAACAAGTAAGATTTGTTTTCAGTTAACATGGGTGTGCAGTGTTTACGTTTTCATAATGCATCTCTCTGTTCGGAGTACTCGTGCTGCAACAAGGAAATTCACAAACCAGCCAAGTGCCGCACGAGCTGAAGTTGCACGGAATTTGGTGAAGAAAAAAAAACCCACATATTTTTTAACACAATAATTAATCAATACTGTACACTGCAAAAGGAAAAAAAGGATTATTGTTCACAAGATGAATCAGCACTCAGCGAGCGAGCAAATCAATGCAAATCCATGTTTCCACTTCCACGAGATGAATTTACTAGTGAGCATTGTCTCGTAGATCAATTCTTCATACGGAACACGTAGCAGCAAACCATTAGGAAAATTCACGCAAACCACAGAAGTTGACCGTATCGGTGCACAACATTTCGTCTAGGGAGTCGCAAAAAAAAAGCATTTCATCCGGGGCACTTTATACTTTCTCGCTACAAATGTCGTTTTATTGGCGGTCTTAGCTTTACTCAATGATATCTAGTGGCGGAGCTGGGATTGAGGTAAAGGGGGGGCTAAACAAGAAAGATTTAGGATTACAGCTAAAAATTAATGGCAATTTCACATAAAGCAACAGTGATTTATTAAGTAATCAAGCTGATTAGGGGGGCTGTAGCCCCAGCAGCCCCCCTTTGGATCCACCACTGATGATATCTAAACGCTTAACAATTGGTTCCGCTTATATGGTAAGCGAGGCCAAACCATGGCCAGCAGCCACCACTAGAATGGATTGTAGTAGTAGTCGGAGCAACCTCGGCCTACCAAGCCCTGGCAGCCCATGACTCATTTTACGCGTCGCCGGGTTTCTTCCCTTCCTCGCCAGTCGTCACTGTGAATGGACCGCGCAAAAGCTTTCAGTGATGCAGCGGTAATTTTTTCGAGATCTCTCATTGCATCAGGATAATCTCTAGAGAAGGGAAGCTGGAGAGACGTGTTTTATTTAATCGATGGAGAGACGTGCTGGAGAGCTCAACTGAAGGAGATGGGAAACCCGAGGTATTTTCCAAAAGTGGCTCCTGCTGGTTAGTCAGACCACTGAATATCTACTGTTGAAATCTAACCCAATGTCTATATAATAGAAGATGACGTGGCCCAATGACGTGCACTAGCTTGGCTCAGGTTTAGAATTATAGATAGATAGATAGATGCGTGCTAATTAGATTTGATAATTATGTAACAAATATGGGCCTGAACACATTGTTAATAGTCAATTTGAACGTTTAGATCAGATCGAATTGATTAGGTACCTATGACAAAGCAAGAAAAACAATAATTTTACTTTATTTTTTGATAAGTCGATAGGGTGTGTGTGTGGGGGGGGGGGAGAATCCCCCACATGAATTTGATTAATCAATGGCTCTAAACAGCCGGATGGTTTACAAGAGTTTTTACAGGGCATGCTTAGGTATTACATAGCGTTAGCCAACACAGAGCACCATTTGGAGGATAATCAGCCAGCGTCGATTAACTCACTTAACTAGATGCGATGCGCATAACCAAGAGGTAGGCGTGTTGCTCTCAGAGTCTGGGGCTGGGGTCCTTTTTCTGCTCGTGCTGCTTGCTAATCAATCTACTAGTGCAAATCCACCTGGGCTCTACTTTCTTCTAACTCTACATGAGACATGAGCAAATGTGGGTCAGCTTCCTCAACTATACTCTAACTTAGATTCTCTATTTGCAGAAATCTATTCCTTTCTTACTAAGGTGGTACTACTTGATAAGCAACTCTCATATCTTTTCTTTCTGAGGGAAGAGTTAATGAATGTAAGAAGCTTATTGCCTTCTGGCTGGAATATAGGAAAAGTAAACATAGGACCACAGATGAGTACATATAGGCATTGGCATAGGTACAGTGGAGATCATTGATTGGGGTCAAGTCTACCAGCACTCACCTAGAATCTGTCATATTAGTTTATGAAGTAAAGAAAGAATGAGTTAAAGTAGGTGTACTTTTAACATATTCACAAAGAGTATCAACCAATAGGTGGCTAGGAGTTTGTTGCTTGGGACAACTATCATATATCTGTCTTAGGTCATGTATTCCTTTAGTGATGGAATAGGACGAGGAGTCTAACTAAGGAGTATAATGGAATTGCTTGTCAACCATAGGCTTCTTCTACGGAGCTTAGGAGAACTAGAATATGAGGAAAAGAAGAAATGTCTATCCTTGGGGATAGAGCAAGGTCCTATAGCGAGACATTCTTTCTCTTCCAGGACAAGGAAATCATAATGGGTTAGATAAGTTCCTGCCTCAACAGTCCGGATTGAAGTCTGGTCAAGAGAAGGTTCGGTCATGGGTGAAGGAGTCGAATTAGAGTACCATTGAGAGGAAAATTCCATGTCAGAGTTTTTTAAGAAAGCTCTAAGCCCAGTTGAAGCTTAAAGCAAAGATAGGATTGGCATTTCTAAGCTAGAAAAGGCTTTTTTAAATGTAGGGCGAACCCCCCTCCCCTAGACATCGAGGAGGGGAGGTAGCTTATTGACCAACTGTATAGGGTAGGCAGGCTGAGTTCCCTTTCGCTTGATGCAATGTCAATTCTAAATCAAGCAATTGATGGAATCAAAAGAGGGAACGAAAGTAAATAAGAAATTATTTTTCACTCGGAATTCTTTATTCATTTGAAAACAAGACTCTCACTCGCCTTTTTCTTTTCTTATCCCCTAATCTACAACTTCAAAGCAGTGTTTCTGCAGTGTTCCTAAGACAGAAAGAACTCTGAGCTATGTCTGGTTTAGTTTCAACTAATCTTTAACCCTTTGATGGTAGAGGGGAGTAACTCACTTTTAGCCCTCTACAACTGAAGTTCTAATGTACTTAAATAACAAGATTGAATAGGCCACAAGGCTAGAGAAAAGGTAGGTTAATTGTTCTAGGATTGGTTGTCTCATTGACAAGTGATGGGAGTATCAGGGTTTCGATGCCCATCCATCAATCCGCTTCTGTTTCTGAAATAGTCGACATTGAAAGCCAGGGCAATTTCCTAAGCTAGGGCTAAGTACCAAAACCAGGCAGATATTGAGTATTCACTAAATGAACAAGACAAAGGCTACCCTTCCCATCATGATCTGAACCAATAGCTTACAAAGAGAAAGACACTAATTTGATAAACAACCTAGTAAGAAAAAGAAAGAATGACACGGACTTTTCACTAAAAAAAAGAAACTATCTATACTATAGGTTCCTAGACTCATCAAATAAATAGAAAATCTTCACTGAACAATAGCAAAAGTTCCCACCTAAGTTCGGTATCCCGGCCAAGTGCAGAGTAGAGAGAATCGGGTGCTTCCAGTGATTAGTTATCACAAAGCCTAGTTTTCCCGAGCCTCCTAATAAAGAAAGGTTAGAATCGGCGCTTCTGCCTAACTATTTTTTTCATTTCTTTGATTGAACATTCCAAGCTTCCTTTCTATTATACCTAATGCCCATAGCTAGTTTGATTTTGGATTTGTCTATTCTTTTCTTTTTGAGAAAGCTTTATTCACCCCGCGCGAGAGAGATGAACAAATAGCATAGCCTCTGGGATGTTGGCCCTAGTGAAGGGGAGCTCTTCGCAGCTGTTAGTGGAAAGATGGAAATTGGTTCTAAAAGAGCCGAGCTAGGGATAAGAGATATGGTTGTGTAACACCCTAATTTTTGAGATAACCAAATTTGAATGAATTAGATAATAAATAATTATAAAACTAAAATAATAATGAGATAAATTTTTGTGTTGCATTCATGCTGTTGCATATATTTTATTGTGTGCTGTTATATTTGTTTTATTTTATTTTTATTTTGGTTTAGGAAGTATTTGAAATATTTTTGGAAACAAGTAAATAAAAAAAAAAAGAGAAGCTTACCTACTGTGGCGGCCTGGGAATCCTTCTGGACCGGCCCGTTATCTTTTTCTCCGCGCGGTGGGCCGAACCGGCCGCTCGCCCTCCCTGGACTCGTGCTGGTGGGCCGGCCTGGCGAAGTTACCGCGGCCCAAGCCAGCCCAACGGCAGCGCGCCTTCCTTTCCTCTTGAGTCGCTGTCCGGTGGGGTCCGCATGTCATAAGCTTCTTCCTCCTCCCGTGTTCAAGCCGGACTTCGAACCGGAGGCGGACGTAACAACCGACTCGCGATTCCGGGATCTCCTATCCTTATACGGTCACTTGAGGCTATAAATAGGAAGAGGGGATCTTCTAGTTTCCGTTTTTCACTTAAAACGCTAGGGTTGCCACCGGAAAAACGGAGTTTTAGGGTTTAGGAGTTCGTCGGGTACGGTTGGTCGTCTGTGGGTCTTGCGGGACGGTGCGGGCTCGTTTTCATCGCATTGGTGAGACCGCATCTTCCTCCTCTACCGTTTTGTATTTTTCTTTTGGTTGGAGATGATGCAAACCGTGTTTTTGAAGTTCACCGTCGGGTCGGCCATGGAGCCGCCGCCCCTTGATGTCGCGGGTAGCGTACGGTGATCGAAGAAAGTTTGTTTTCGGGTAGATGAGATCGCGTGGAGCTTCTCCACCGATTGGAGTTGGTTGGGGGGTGAGTGGTAGTCGGTTTTTGCGTGGCCGATGTTCTCCGGCGAGGCGGTCATGGCGGGCGCGGTGGCCGGTGGCCGGACTTGGAGATGGCGGCCGGAAACTGTGACTGTAGCGTTGCTGGAGAATCTTAACCGTCCGATCGTGATTCAACGATCCAGATTAGATCATACCCTTTCAATGGCAATTTTGTTAAAGAGACCCTTAGTTTTCAGTGAATCAACCCGCGGTCCTTGACGCATTTCAGAGTTTACGTTTTCGTATTTTAGAAAGCGTATTTTCAATCGGTTAATTCAAAAATACGTTTTCAGAAATTTACAGTTTTGCCACTAGCACTGTTTTAGCCATAAAAACTTCGTTTTAACTCCGATTTGATCCATTCAAATTGCGTTAGGTTCGTAATTGCGAACTCTACATGTTAGTATAATTTTACAGTTAGTTTTGATAATTTATTTTTCGAGTTTATAATTAAGTATTTATTAATCAATAGGAAATCTTGGAAAATTCATAACTTCTACGTTTTAACTCCGATTTTGGTGATCTTTACGTCTGTGTGATCATAGAAACGTGAAGAAGAGTTTTATAAACTTTTATTACTGTTTTGTTACTGTTGGTGTACTGTTCTAATTATATCTATTTGTTTGCTTCGTGTATGTTTGATTGGATGCCTGTATGTTGTTGATTGATGATCGAGAATAGAAGGTGAGCAGTATTTGGACGATTCGGAGTATTACTTTGAGCCAAGTCAGCAGTACTTTTTGGAGAGCTTTGATCAAGGCAAGTATAACACAGGACTATCCTTGTTACCTATTCATTAAAATTATCATACATATGCATATGCTTACCTTGACAACCCTAGAGATTATAACTTAGTGTTTGATGTCTTGATTCCTTGTCAACCTTGGGTATGCATATGGGTAGCTGTGGCTAGTGCTTATACAAAGAACAATGATCTTGCGATATGATTAATGGATCAAGCAACCAAATATTAAGATGATTTAATTTTTGTTAAAAGGGGGCTAGAGCATGTGTATTATTTTTGATGCTCTAGTTACTCTCCATAAGGACTTATCTGTACGTGATCATCCGGGATATACAGTACAGCTGTGAGGGCTATATGGCTCTGGCTTTAGTTGTTCAAGAGACCTTTTCTAGCTTGTTAGAGGTTACCTTAAATGGCGTAAGAATGGCTTGCCACGTTGGGTGTAGTGCGAGCCCCTGGCCTAGTGTGTATAGGCTGCGGTTGTTGTGCCACAGGGAAGGGGGGTTCTACATCTGCCTGCCGAGTGAATCTAATGGCCCTAACTTGTTAGACGAACTCTTGAGTGGCTTTATATGGTTTTTGGGTGTTTGGGCTTGATCTCCCCACTCATTTGGAAATCATGACTTACAGTGAAAGTGTACACCTCTGCGCAGAGTTAAAAACTGGTATACTAGCCGTGCTCACGGATACGAGCGGCCTTGGAACATCTACAGATAGATGATCACCATTGTTATATTATGTTTAATTATTGTTGATTTATATTATGCTCTTGTTAATGTTATTCGTTGTCATTATTGCAATTGATCATTAGTTCTTTAATGGGAAGTGGTCTATCTTGATGCTACTCAATTGAAAGTTATAATATTTAAAAGCTAACCGCAGTTAAACAGTGTCTAGCCATTTGAGCCTCATGAACCCTGTGTTATATTTGTTGAGTTCGACATGGACTCACTCTTGCTATTTCCACCATAACAGATGAAGATTGTGATGAGGATTACCGTAATGAGTACTAGTCTTGGTGTCAACCAGTCAACCGTGTCCCTGTGTGGAGTTTCCGCTGGAGATTATTATTAGATATTATTATTTATTGTTCAAGACTATGTTTTAAACATATATTCGTTATGTAATAAGCACTGTGATGATACTATGTAATTTGTCTGCTTATGTGTGCGATCATGACCTGGGGCGCACATGAGTACTTTATGCATCCTATTTTTGTCCTTAAAAATGGGTGTGACAGATTGGTATCAGAGCCGTGTTGACTGTAGGACGCAAGCCTAGTTAGAATGGTCGTTGATAGCATCCATACTTCATCTAATTCATGCTTCCTCTTTTTACCTTGTTAATTACTAAAGTTTTATGCTTCCTCTACTTTATTCTATTGCGAAAATACATTGATTCTATCTAATCTATGTCTAAATCTTGTAGATGCCTCCTCATCCTCGTCTGTCAGCTGCACAATATGTTGCTCGATTCAAACCCCAGGAGCCAAAGGAAGATGGTGATCAAGAGCTATCTGATGCTGAATCAAGAGTTGGAGATACACCTATGGAGGATGTAGTTATGGGGTGGACTACGAAGTTACATATCATGGTTCCGAAGGCTGATGCTTTCTTCCATGATATATTGACAAGAACCTTGGACAACTACTATTACGACTGGGAGGCTACTTTAGAGTATCGCAGTGCGGAGTATAGTCATCCATGGATGGATTCTTATTGGAAGACGGAGTTATGGGTCAAGAAAAGGGATCCTACCACTAAGGAGCCTAAGGTGGAGTCAAAGTTTATTACCCGAGTGAGCCGGGCAACCGTGGAGACAAGTATGGAGGATGTCGCTTTCAATGCATTTGTTTACTACCATGGCCTACGCTCGGACAAGACGCTGAAGGGTGCACTTCGGCATTTTCCTTGTTTCTTGCATGACAAGGGAATTTGGACCGTGCCACTTGCAGATGATTCCTCCTTGACTTTGCAAGCAACGGTGGCATTAGCTCGTGAATTGGCTCTTCATGAGGCGGACTTGAAGGATGAGTTGCTGAAGGAAAAGGAACTTAAGGAGCAAGCTTATAAGGAGATTGACCAACTAAGGGCGGAGTTAGGTCGTCCTAAGATTTATGAGAAGCTTAATTAGGAAATAGGAAAAATCCCTATGTAATAAGAACGATAGTAGTTGCGAGTTAATTTCTAGTTTGGATTGTTTTAAGAGTCAGTTTGTGGTGTGAACGATTGTGTGATTGATGGATTGTTATTATGATAATGTGTGATTTGGATCTTTGTAATGTGTGCTGGAGTTTTGTCGACATGCTTACAAATTCTATTGTTAAGAATATTAAGATGGATCAAGATATATTAGTGAACATGAGGTTAACTTAATTCTGTCCTTTGCTGATTTCTGGATCAGTCTGGGATGTTTTAGAAATAACTTAAAATCCGTTCATGGGAAAATTAAGAAATTTTTCTGGGAATAAATAGACTTCTGTATCTTTCTAATCCCACAAGAATCACCTTAATATCTATTATGAGTTGAGAGATATACCTGTTTCAAGTTGGAGTTACTGCACAGTCTGGAATTCGGGAACAGATTCTGTTAAGTTCAGTTTTTGACCAATTTATTGACAGAATCGGAAAAAGTGTTGTGAATACGAGTTGTAGAGAATTTGATAAGCTTTCCAACCATGTAAAGATCACCTGATTTGGATGTCTGTAGCTCGAGATATGACAGTTTTACTGAGTTGCTGAAATTGGAGTTCGTCCAGAAAATCAGATTTTGTTTATCTAATGTATACATCATCTCGGTTTGTACTGAAATTCATCTTCTGTGTTTTGGAAACAGATGTCAGGCAGAGGTCGTGGCAGAGGTCGTGGGGGTGCTAATCCACCCGTTACTATGGAAGAACTCATGCAAACTCAGAATCAGCTGATGCAGATGTTTATGCAGCATATGCAGAACAATCCCCCTGTTGGAGGACCACCACCTGTTCAAGTAAGGGATAAGCGTGGAGAATTTTTGAAGGGACGCCCTCCAGTGTTTTCTCATGCTGCTGATCCTTTAGAAGCAGATGATTGGGTAAGGGCGGTGGAGAAACAGCTGAACATAGCCCAATGCAATGATATGGAAAAGGTGTTGTATGCATCTGGACAGTTACAAGGAACAGCTCAGACTTGGTGGGAGTCGTACCAGGCTGCACGCCCTGACAATGCTCCTCCTATCACTTGGAATGAGTTTGTTAGAGATTTTCGGGCTCGTCATATTCCTGAAGGTATAATTGAGCTGAAGCAAGAAGAATTCAGAAACCTGAGGATGGGACAGATGAGTGTGAGTGAATATCATGACAGGTTTACTCAGTTGGCTCGCTATGCTCCCAATGAAGTTAGGGAAGATGCAGACAAGCAACGTCTTTTCTTGAAGGGAATTTATTATGATCTTCGCTTGCAACTGAAGGGGAATAGCTATGCTAGCTTTCAAGAGCTGGTGAACAAGGCTATTGTGCTGGATAATGAGCGTAAGGAGATGGATAGGAAGAGAAAGATGAAGGTGCAAGGCTCAGGAAGCAACAACCGTCAGCGCACAAATTCTCAGCATGGCTTTCATCAGAAGTTTCAGGGACCGGTTAGCCAGGGTAATCGCAATTCAAATCAGAGGTGGTCCCAAAATTGGCAAAACAATCAGTCGCAACAGCGTTCATCATATCCACAGCGTCAACAGTATCAGCAGAGTGGGCAACAGACTCCTCGCACTGGGAATCCCAATGCTACCCCCATGAAGAATAATTCTCCCAGCACTCCTATTAGATGCTTTGTCTGTGGTAAAGAGGGCCATTTGTCTTATAATTGTCCTGAGAAGCAGAATCAACAGACTCCTCAGAGCCAGAAGAGCAACCAGAGGCAATCGGGTACTGGAAGGGTGAACCACGTGTCTTCTGATACAGCTCATGGTGCACCAGAAGTGATGATTGGTACGTTCAATGTACATTCCACTCCCGCAACTGTTCTTTTTGACTCTGGAGCATCTCATACATTCATATCCAATATTTTTGTTAAAATGCATAGTATACCCATGCTAGCTATGAAAGAACCTCTCTTAGTAAATTCACCTGGAGGTACCATGCAAACCAGTAATCGTTGTCTTCCAATTAGTATGGTGTTAAGGGGGGTAGAGTTTAAGATAACTCCTATAGTGTTGAGAACATCTGGAATTGATGTGATATTGGGTATGGACTGGATGAAGCAAAATCAGGCAGAGATTCAGTGTCAGCAGAAAGTGGTAGTTGTGACTGCGCCTAATGGAGATAAAATCAATGTGGATGTAGCAATGCAGAAGCAACCAACCGCGGTGGTGAATCAGATTGAAGATACTATTAATGAGAATTCAGTGATTGAGAAATTTCCGGATGTCTTCCCTGATGAATTGCCAGGTATGCCACCTGACCGAGACATTGAATTTCTTATTGAATTATTACCTGGAACTGCACCTATAGCCAAACGACCATATAGGATGGGAGTAGATGAATTAGAAGAACTTAAGAAACAAATTAAAGAATTACAAGAAAAAGGTTTTATTCGACCTAGTTCATCACCTTGGGGAGCACCAGTTATTTTTGTTGATAAGAAAGATGGTGGTCAGAGGATGTGTGTTGATTATCGGTCACTAAATGAAGTAACTATCAAGAATAAGTATCCTTTGCCCCGGATTGATGACTTGTTTGATCAGTTGAGAGGTGCTTGTGTGTTCTCTAAGATTGATTTACGTTCTGGATATCATCAGTTGAAGATTCGTGCTTCTGATATTCCAAAGACAGCTTTTACTACAAGGTATGGATTGTATGAGTATACTGTTATGTCGTTTGGATTGACCAATGCACCTGCATACTTTATGTACATGATGAATAAGGTGTTCATGGAGTATTTGGATAAGTTTGTGGTAGTGTTTATTGATGATATACTAGTATTTTCCAAGACAGAGGTAGAGCATGCTGAACATTTGAGATTGGTATTGCAAAAGCTTAGAGAGCATAAACTGTATGCAAAGCGAAGTAAATGTGAGTTTTGGTTGAAGGAAGTTTCTTTTCTTGGTCATATTGTTTCTAATGGAGGTATATCGGTGGATCCAGGCAAGGTGAAGGATGTATTGAATTGGAAACCACCTACAGATGTTAGTGAGATTCGCAGTTTCTTGGGTTTGGCTGGATATTATAGACGGTTCATTGAAGGGTTTTCTAAACTTGCTAAACCTATGACATCTCTGTTAGAAAAGAATGCTAAGTTTGTGTGGTCTGATAAATGTCAAGCTAGTTTTGAGGAGTTGAAGAAGAGGTTGACTACAGCGCCTGTTTTGGTTTTACCAGATTTGAGTAAGAAGTTTTCTATTTATTGTGATGCTTCTCGTCAAGGTTTGGGATGTGTTCTTATGCAAGAAGGTAGAGTTGTGGCTTATGCATCTAGACAGTTGAGAAAGCATGAGTTGAATTATCCTACACATGATTTGGAGTTAGCAGCTGTTGTTCATGCTTTAAAGATTTGGAGACATTATTTGATTGGACATAAGAGTGATATATACACTGATCATAAGAGTTTGAAGTATATTTTCACTCAGTCAGATCTGAATTTGAGGCAACGCAGATGGTTGGAGTTGATTAAGGATTATGATATTAAGATACACTATCATCCTGGTAAGGCTAATGTAGTAGCTGATGCTCTTAGTAGGAAGAGTTATGCCAATGAGATAAAAACATTGTCTATGGCTAGTGAGTTATGTGCTGAATTTGAATATCTGAACTTGGGAATTGTTACTAATGCAATGGAATTAGTAATAGAGCCTACTTTAGAGCAAGAAATTTATAAGGGTCAATTGAAGGATGAGAAACTAAAGAAGATAGCGGAGGATATAGTGATTGGTAAGTCACCAGGCTTTAGAATGGATGATAATGGAATTTTGTGGTTTGGGAAGAGACTGTGTGTACCTGAGGATCAAGCTATTAGACAGGCAATTCTTCGTGAAGCTCATGAGTCAGCTTATTCTATTCATCCTGGTAGTGCTAAGATGTATTTGGATCTTAAACAGAAATATTGGTGGGTTGGATTAAAGCGAGATGTGGCTGAGTATGTGGCATTGTGTGATACTTGTCAGAGGGTGAAAGCAGAGCATCAAAGACCTGCTGGATTATTGCAACCAATGAAAATCCCTGAATGGAAGTGGGAAGAAGTTGGTATGGACTTTATAGTAGGGTTACCGCGTACTCAGAGAGGTTATGATTCTATTTGGGTGATAGTGGATAGGTTGACTAAAGTTGCTCATTTCATACCAGTCAAGACTAAATACACGGGAGCACAATTAGCTACCTTGTATATGGAGAGAATAGTATGTTTGCATGGAGTACCAAAGAAGATTGTGTCTGATCGGGGTACGCAGTTTACATCGCACTTTTGGCAAGCTGTGCATGAATCTTTAGGAACTAAATTGAACTTTAGTACAGCATATCATCCACAGACAGATGGACAGACTGAAAGAACCAACCAGGTATTAGAGGATATGTTGAGAGCCTGTGCATTGCAATATGGGACTAGTTGGGATAAGAGTTTGCCTTATGCAGAATTTTCTTACAATAATAGTTACCAACAGAGTCTTAAGATGGCACCGTTTGAAGCTTTGTATGGACGTAAGTGTAGAACTCCATTGTTTTGGGATCAGACAGGTGAATCTCAGGTGTTTGGTACAGATGTTCTTAGAAACGCAGAAGATCAAGTGCGAGTGATTCGTGAGAATTTGAGAGTGGCACAGTCTCGTCAGAAGAGTTATGCTGATAATAGGAGAAGAGATCTAGTCTTTGAAGAAGGTGATTATGTTTATTTGAAGGTGTCACCTATGAGAAGTGTGAAGAGATTTAACATGAAAGGTAAACTAGCACCAAGGTATGTTGGACCATTTAAAGTTATTGCTAGACGTGGGGAAGTTGCTTATCAATTAGAGTTACCTGAGAATTTATCTGGGGTGCATGATGTGTTTCATGTTTCACAACTTAAGAAGTGTTTGAGGGTGCCTGAGGAGCGGATACCTTTGGAAGAATTGACTGTTAAAGAGGATCTTACATATGAAGAGATTCCGATTAAGATTTTAGAGACTGCTGAGAGGGTTACTCGAAGTCGGGTTATTAAGATGTGTAAAGTACAGTGGAATCGATATTCAGAGGCAGAGGCAACTTGGGAAAGAGAGGATGAATTGAGAAAATCACATCCGCAGTTGTTTGAGTAAGCAATCCAATCTCGAGGACGAGATTCTTTTAAGGGGGGTAGAATTTGTAACACCCTAATTTTTGAGATAACCAAATTTGAATGAATTAGATAATAAATAATTATAAAACTAAAATAATAATGAGATAAATTTTTGTGTTGCATTCATGCTGTTGCATATATTTTATTGTGTGCTGTTATATTTGTTTTATTTTATTTTTATTTTGGTTTAGGAAGTATTTGAAATATTTTTGGAAACAAGTAAATAAAAAAAAAAAGAGAAGCTTACCTACTGTGGCGGCCTGGGAATCCTTCTGGACCGGCCCGTTATCTTTTTCTCCGCGCGGTGGGCCGAACCGGCCGCTCGCCCTCCCTGGACTCGTGCTGGTGGGCCGGCCTGGCGAAGTTACCGCGGCCCAAGCCAGCCCAACGGCAGCGCGCCTTCCTTTCCTCTTGAGTCGCTGTCCGGTGGGGTCCGCATGTCATAAGCTTCTTCCTCCTCCCGTGTTCAAGCCGGACTTCGAACCGGAGGCGGACGTAACAACCGACTCGCGATTCCGGGATCTCCTATCCTTATACGGTCACTTGAGGCTATAAATAGGAAGAGGGGATCTTCTAGTTTCCGTTTTTCACTTAAAACGCTAGGGTTGCCACCGGAAAAACGGAGTTTTAGGGTTTAGGAGTTCGTCGGGTACGGTTGGTCGTCTGTGGGTCTTGCGGGACGGTGCGGGCTCGTTTTCATCGCATTGGTGAGACCGCATCTTCCTCCTCTACCGTTTTGTATTTTTCTTTTGGTTGGAGATGATGCAAACCGTGTTTTTGAAGTTCACCGTCGGGTCGGCCATGGAGCCGCCGCCCCTTGATGTCGCGGGTAGCGTACGGTGATCGAAGAAAGTTTGTTTTCGGGTAGATGAGATCGCGTGGAGCTTCTCCACCGATTGGAGTTGGTTGGGGGGTGAGTGGTAGTCGGTTTTTGCGTGGCCGATGTTCTCCGGCGAGGCGGTCATGGCGGGCGCGGTGGCCGGTGGCCGGACTTGGAGATGGCGGCCGGAAACTGTGACTGTAGCGTTGCTGGTGAATCTTAACCGTCCGATCGTGATTCAACGATCCAGATTAGATCATACCCTTTCAATGGCAATTTTGTTAAAGAGACCCTTAGTTTTCAGTGAATCAACCCGCGGTCCTTGACGCATTTCAGAGTTTACGTTTTCGTATTTTAGAAAGCGTATTTTCAATCGGTTAATTCAAAAATACGTTTTCAGAAATTTACAGTTTTGCCACTAGCACTGTTTTAGCCATAAAAACTTCGTTTTAACTCCGATTTGATCCATTCAAATTGCGTTAGGTTCGTAATTGCGAACTCTACATGTTAGTATAATTTTACAGTTAGTTTTGATAATTTATTTTTCGAGTTTATAATTAAGTATTTATTAATCAATAGGAAATCTTGGAAAATTCATAACTTCTACGTTTTAACTCCGATTTTGGTGATCTTTACGTCTGTGTGATCATAGAAACGTGAAGAAGAGTTTTATAAACTTTTATTACTGTTTTGTTACTGTTGGTGTACTGTTCTAATTATATCTATTTGTTTGCTTCGTGTATGTTTGATTGGATGCCTGTATGTTGTTGATTGATGATCGAGAATAGAAGGTGAGCAGTATTTGGACGATTCGGAGTATTACTTTGAGCCAAGTCAGCAGTACTTTTTGGAGAGCTTTGATCAAGGCAAGTATAACACAGGACTATCCTTGTTACCTATTCATTAAAATTATCATACATATGCATATGCTTACCTTGACAACCCTAGAGATTATAACTTAGTGTTTGATGTCTTGATTCCTTGTCAACCTTGGGTATGCATATGGGTAGCTGTGGCTAGTGCTTATACAAAGAACAATGATCTTGCGATATGATTAATGGATCAAGCAACCAAATATTAAGATGATTTAATTTTTGTTAAAAGGGGGCTAGAGCATGTGTATTATTTTTGATGCTCTAGTTACTCTCCATAAGGACTTATCTGTACGTGATCATCCGGGATATACAGTACAGCTGTGAGGGCTATATGGCTCTGGCTTTAGTTGTTCAAGAGACCTTTTCTAGCTTGTTAGAGGTTACCTTAAATGGCGTAAGAATGGCTTGCCACGTTGGGTGTAGTGCGAGCCCCTGGCCTAGTGTGTATAGGCTGCGGTTGTTGTGCCACAGGGAAGGGGGGTTCTACATCTGCCTGCCGAGTGAATCTAATGGCCCTAACTTGTTAGACGAACTCTTGAGTGGCTTTATATGGTTTTTGGGTGTTTGGGCTTGATCTCCCCACTCATTTGGAAATCATGACTTACAGTGAAAGTGTACACCTCTGCGCAGAGTTAAAAACTGGTATACTAGCCGTGCTCACGGATACGAGCGGCCTTGGAACATCTACAGATAGATGATCACCATTGTTATATTATGTTTAATTATTGTTGATTTATATTATGCTCTTGTTAATGTTATTCGTTGTCATTATTGCAATTGATCATTAGTTCTTTAATGGGAAGTGGTCTATCTTGATGCTACTCAATTGAAAGTTATAATATTTAAAAGCTAACCGCAGTTAAACAGTGTCTAGCCATTTGAGCCTCATGAACCCTGTGTTATATTTGTTGAGTTCGACATGGACTCACTCTTGCTATTTCCACCATAACAGATGAAGATTGTGATGAGGATTACCGTAATGAGTACTAGTCTTGGTGTCAACCAGTCAACCGTGTCCCTGTGTGGAGTTTCCGCTGGAGATTATTATTAGATATTATTATTTATTGTTCAAGACTATGTTTTAAACATATATTCGTTATGTAATAAGCACTGTGATGATACTATGTAATTTGTCTGCTTATGTGTGCGATCATGACCTGGGGCGCACATGAGTACTTTATGCATCCTATTTTTGTCCTTAAAAATGGGTGTGACAGGTTGGTTGGCAGAATGGAAGGAATGCTATTCTAATGGGAACCGGGAAAAGAATGGTTCCCAATACAGGCCCAAAGAAGAGAGACGAAAGGAAGTAGTGAAAGAAGAAATCAAGTATGCAGATCAAAGTGAAAAAATCACATAGCTACTAAGTCAAAACGTCCAATGAGAATGGAGATCAAGAAGGACGTGAAATCCATTAGCAGCTCTATAAGTTATTTCATTATTGGCATTCCTTAACCAATATAAAAAGAAAGAGATCACAAGCGTTATCAGTCTCCAGACGCATCTATATATAAAAAGGAGTAACGCACCTAATATGAGATACATACTGGAGTCAAGGATTGAGACCACTAGTGAGAAAACAAAGAAATCGTTTTTATGTATCGGAAGGGAAAGAAGGACCTTCCATTGACAAGCACTTAAGGACAATGGTTGAATTAATGAACTCCGGCAACTGCTTTCCGTTGCAGCACGTTGCCAACTAAGCTCTCTTACGTACCAACTGAGCCACTTATTTACAATGGAAAGGTAAGTCCGTTAGGCACAACTGCAAATGGAGTTTATTACCTTAGCATTCCCAATTGTAAGGGATTACCTTAGGACAACTGGAATTGGGACGGGAGAGGCTTTAGCAACTAATCTTTTAGCTTCATATGCCGCCGATCCTTGACAGGCAAAAGAAAACCTCTATTCCGAGGCTAGCCTTCTTCCTTGTTTGGTGGGGCTCTCCGCCTTTACCTGCCCGTTCTTTCCTTGCCACCATTGTGGTGCCGGTCTCACCCCCTCTGCTGAGGAAGGGCTTTCCTCTTCTTCCTGTGTACCTCTAGTGACTCGACTCGTGTCTTGGAGGTCCTAATGTTCCTATTTGCCTTTGTGTTTTTGCGCCTCTAGAAGCCTCATCGCTTTTTCACGGTCAAAGTTCAAGAAATAGGGTTTCTGAGAAAGAATGAACTGTAGACCCGCTAAACAGCTGCACCAAGAAAAATGGCTCTTTCAGCACCCTCAAGAATAGCTTGCGCGTTGGCCCAAAGAATCCCATTTCTTTCTTGGTTGGACTAACCCAACCGGCAATTTCCGTCTTTCTGAATTGGGAAAGTCAGATTCAGTCTTTCTTTTGTATCAAAGTAAGTTCTTTCCTTGATTCTTTCTTTTCGTGCATGACCTTTCTCGAACTTTTGAAAAATGATAGAATTGACTTTTCCGCAACCACTATTTGGACTTCTCCTTTTAAGCTAAGCAATTATGAATGGAACGGGCAAGAGTGATCTTCAAAAGCCTAGGTTGGCTTTCCCACTTCCAAATTCATAATAGTAAAGTAAGAGTAAGGTGCGGATAGCGGACAATTTCCATAATAGATAGCTAAAGTGCTTAATCCTGAGAAGATGGGAGACGTCGATTGTTAGAGTACTCTTGACAAGTGCATTTCTCAAATTCTAGCCAACAGATTGAAAGCATGCCTGCCTGTTTGTTCTTTTCAGTTCCAATCAACCTTCTTTTTCTTTTTGAATCCAAGCAAGAGGATGCGCATTAGCGCAGCGGCTTTTGCGCTATTTGCTCAAAAAATCATATAAAAATCAAGCAAGAAAAAGGTTCTGGCAGGCTGCTGGTGTGGGACTGTAAATCCTCTTTCGCTGGCTGGGCCTTTTGGACTCTAAATCCAAACGGAGTGAGTGGTTCGATTCCACTCTCAGAACGAGACTGAACGAAAGAAAATGCAAGTGAAACGAGACGAGAATCAAATTGTAGGATTATTTCCTAAAAGCGGTGGTTCTCGCCTCCCTGTGCCGCGGGGTGGGCGACTGCGGTTCGAGTCTTTTTCGATTGGGTAGATCCATACCATATGTTCCAGGGGGAGACGAGGTGTAGCGCAGTCTGGTCAGCGCATCTGTTTTGGGTACAGAGGGCCATAGGTTCGAATCCTGTCACCTTGATGTGGTATTCATAGGGGCCGAAGTGCGAAGCCCCGTAGCCTATCCGTGGTCGGGAAGCGAAAAGCATGCACAAAAAAAAGAAGGCTAGAATTTTGTTTTTTCTTTTCTTCTTTTGAAACCCATTATCAGGCTTTTTTCTTTTGATATTCTATATCTATCTAATATTATAAAGCTATTTCACTGGTTTGATTTACATACCTCAGCAAGTTCCCCGTGCTACCCCGTGGGAAGTCTAATCGGATCAATTGGTGGTTCCGTAATGAGTAGTCGAATACACATTGAGGGGGCCTTGCCTCCTCCTTCCTGCCCACACCTTCATTCTTTTCCTCCTCTGATCTTAGAAAGCATACTAAACTTCACTCCAATCTTTCTCCATTAGCAACAAGAGCTGCTCTATCTACCGGCCCTTGATGAGTAAGCTTAGCTATACCGCTTAGGTTGAGCTCCCTTCTAATGCGTTATTAGGCTGCTTGGAGCCTTCTCACTTAGTAAGCCGCCTTCGGCCTGCCTATTTACTCGTCTAAACTCGTCACACAATGAAGCGCTTTTGAAAACCTTCCCCGAAAAAAGTGGGTATAGTCTTCTATTGCCATGTACATATCAGTAGGCAGTGGGATAAGTCGAAGCATGCCAGAACCTTCTTTAATAGTGAGCCATACCGACTAGCTCCTAGCAAGGGCTTCAAGATCACAGTAAGCCAGCCCTCACCCTTTTCAACGCTTAGAACAAGAAGTTCGCATTCAAATAATTTATATATTCTAATTGTCATGTCACCACAAGAGATCTATTCTATTTGATCTGTAGCGGTATCCGGAATTAAGAACCCGCAAACCAATCAATGGTTGATTGTAATGTAGTGGATTTATCGCATAACGGAAAAAGGGGACAAAGTCTTTCTGAAACACTTCGCGCCCTGCATTTGATGGGCGGAGTTCGGACCACCAGTCATACGTCTCTGCCGACCACTCACCTTGCTTAGATTAACTCACCAAAGTCTGCTTTCGCCCACCTGGGTAGGCAGCTGAGTGCCTATACAAGTTGGAAATCGATTCGGTGTTACAACGGCACCACCACCGAGATCGATCCCGATGTCACCTTTCAAGAACAGTAGATTAATCTAATCTCTCACACTTACTAGATGTACTAGAGTATAGGACTTGGTGAGAGGTTGAACTAATATGCATGTGCACACAGTAGATGGGAACAAAGGCTCTCTCTGTTGTTCTTCCGTACGCTCGCCTGATAAGTCTTTTGGCTTAGCTATATGTAGACCCTAGCGTGGATTGCTCCTTACCTAGCTCCCCATGCTAACTGCCGAATCTCCCTGGCTTGCAGGGAACATAATCCGTTAATTACCTTGCTTAGGATGGCAGCCGTAAACCATATCAACTTCCCATGACGTGTGGGTCCTGATATGGAAACGTGAACTACTTGGACTCAGGGAATTTTAAGCAGCATGCTACTTGTACATCTATTCGTAACAAAACAGCAGTGACGTGATCCTTTCGCTCAGGCCTCAGGTTGGTTTGCGCCCTGCATGCAGATCATGTACTTCTCCTTTGAATCATCGTATCTCCTCATCTGCTTATCTCTTCATTTGAATTATTTTATCTCATCAACCTGTTCAAATATAACTCCAGTAATTTTATATTGGTTGATACTACCTTCCAGTTTACAAGCCCTGGTCTGGGTCATGTAGTGGAGAATCGAGATGCCATGTAGAACAAAGAGGCGCTGGTCTGGGCATATTTATAAGGGAACCCGCTCTATGACGCCTATGTTACATGCACACCCCCATTTTAAGGCTTAGATATACGTATAAGAGTCTGCTTGCTCTCATGTTTAGCTGTGTATTCATTTTGGGGCTTTACTCTTTCATGATGGAACGAAGAGCTGGAGTTGATTTGAGGTAGCGGATTAAGTAGTGATGGGCAACCTCAAGTTGACTTGTTTCATAGGGTAGAAGCTTGAGTTGATTTGCGGCAGCAGCGGCAAGCTTGTGTCGACTGCAGACAACTTGAATCCGTTAGCAATGGTAGTGCGAAGCAGCTTGAACTGACTTGTTCTAGCCATTGGCTGGCTCCTATCGACTTGAACTAGCAAAGAGAAGCTCATGTCGACTCGTGGGGGCAGTAACACATTCACGTTGACTCTTGTCAGTCTCAAGCCTGAACAACACTTATTGGAACTTCAAGAAAGCTCCAACTCGATGAGTGCTAATTAAGCATAATTCAAGTCACGCATGCCAGTATGAAGAATCAAAAAATTGCAAATTAGCTGGTTCAAAGAAAGTTCAAACTGACCTATACAGCCTATTATCATATTGTATCAAACTTGTATGAACCAAGTCTCATAGAAACTAGAGGAATAAAGGTAAAAAGTAGGCCAAATCAACCTTCTAAAATATGAATTTGTGGCGTGCAATCATTTAAGCTTCCAAAAATGTCATATTAGGTATAAAGGAACTGGATTAGCTTTTTATAAACCTTGAAAAGAAATGAAACAAGATTGGATGTGGCTTAGGCTATTCGTTGTCAAGATTGGTACAGCTTTACTACTCATGACTGGTACAGCCTTTTCTTTTCCTGTACTAACTCGTGTCACTCATGCACATGTACTAATGAGTTAAGACATTCAAATTCCAAATTGAACAGAGTCAATAGAAGAACTCACAGCCAAAACAAGCGAAAGAGCTTCTCCACATGGATTGCCTTTTTTTTCCTAACTATCAGAAGGTTGTTGCTGTCTTTTTCACATTGGATTTCTTTCACGAGACTCAGAAATCAAGAGGATGGGAACAACTACTGCTCAAACGCATTGGACTAAAAAGGAGGTCTCAACCAGAGCCGTTAGCGGAGGAAATCTTTCTGCCAGGATCTAGAAAGGTCCGTGCCGATGACTTCTGTCACAATCCTAATCTTAAAACAACAATATCCATTTCATAGGCGAGGGTGGGGGAGAAGCAAGCCGAACCTCTGATCGACCCGGACAAGTAAAAAATTCTCGGCGTCGAGAGAAAGACGAGATTCAGTAAGTAATTCACTGAGTGCTTTCTTTTATAAGAAGAGCGCCGGCTTGGAAGAAGAAAATGAAATACGAACAACTGCGCTGGTCGTAATAGATCGACTTGAATGCGTCTTCTTGCTCCTGCATTCAAGTTCCATTTCAAGGAAGGACGACGTACCATGATACTTTCTATTTTGTCGAGCCCTGCTTTGGTCTCTGGTTTGATGGTTGTACGTGCTAAAAATCCGGTACATTCCGTTTTGTTTCCCATCCTAGTCTTTTGCAACACTTTTGGTTTACTTATTTTGTTAGGTCTCGACTTCTCCGCTATGATCTTCCTAGTAGTTCATATAGGAGCTATTGCCGTTTCATTCCTATTCGTGGTTATGATGTTCAATATTTAAATAGCGGAGATTCACGAAGAAGTATTGCGCTATTTACCAGTGAGTGGTATTATTGGACTGATCTTTTGGTGGGAAATGTTCTTCATTTTAGATAATGAAACCATTCCATTACTACCAACCCACAGAAATACGACCTCCCTGGGATATACGGTTTATGCCAGAAAGGTACGAAGTTGGACTAATTTGGAAACATTGGGCAATTTACTTTATACCTACTATTCCATCTGGTTTTTGGTTTCTAGTTTGATTTTATTAGTAGCTATGATTGGGGCTATAGTACTGACTATGCATAGGACTACAAAGGTGAAAAGACAGGATGTATTCCGACGAAATGCCTTGGATTTTAGGAGGACTATAATGAGGAGGCCGACAGCTAGCACGAAAACAGTGATTCTTGAATGACCAAGAATCACAGCAAAGAACAGAACACCTTGTTCCCATTTCTCTTTTTGTACGGGGAAGTCCGTGGGGACCCACTCCCGAAGTGTCTCCTCCTAGGCCGAATTTAGCGAGCTCCTACCCATAGTGTCCCCTACGCTGAAACTGTAGTTGAAACTGCAGGGAGTGTACCGATGCCACAAAGGCCTTAGGTTTGATTTAACTTCTTTTTCCAATTGTCTTTATCTAAAGGCTGAATTCGCTTGTTTATAGGTTGTTCCTGTCCTGTAGTTCAATACACTATTCTAAGGCCTATTGCCTATACAGGATCTCAAGTTTCTAGTACAGTCAGCTTTGGTTATCGCTATACCCTCTCTAGACAAATGATTTGATTCAACCCACTCTACTACTGGTACAGTAGCACCCTGCCTTAATAATCGCATAGGCACCCAGGAACCTTACTCAATAAAGAAGGAGACTCCCTAAACAAGACTGCTAGCTAGTATGGAGGGACTAGCTTTGCTTGCTTCCTAGTCAAATATGCCCTATCCGTCTTACTTTAATATGGAATGGTATATATATAAATATCCTTCCTGCAAAACTGAGAAGGTCTTAAGGTCTACACGTGATAAATACGTCTAATACTATGATAGGAGAACTACTAACTTCCGCCAACTGCATTAGTTACGTTAGCCAAGTGCACAACCTGAGTATGTACACTTATTGAGGAGTGATAGGGCAGCAGAGTTTGAGGCAAAAAAAGATTTGGGTGGCTATGGGTGATATGGGGAATCTAACAATTAATTGACAATGATTTCACCGTGGTGTGCATTGGTAGCTTCAAGACGAAGGCATTTTCCATATGTAAGCCTCAAATTTCAGTATCTTATTCTTCTGAACCAAGAAAAGCGTTCTAGTAAGGAGTATGAAAGAAGAGTACGAAAGAGGAAGTCAAAAGTGGTAGATCCAGGACATGCCAATTTCTTTCTCATCTTTCACATCGCCGCACGTGGTTTTCTCAAGATCGTGGCAAACCTTGTGAGGGAGAGGGTCGGCAGGAGGTTGTGCCCTGCTATAAGCGTCTCGCTGCTCCACATCAGCTATTTCATGGCAAACCTTGTGAGGTAGTTTGTGCAGGAGGATTTGGAGGGTGAGCATGCCGTCCAGTTTCAGACGGACACCAGCATCATGTTTTTTGACCACATGGAGCGTCCACTACGTGCTCACCTTGTGCCTCGCCTCCCGAAGGCCAACAAGATTTGTCATTAAAGGGACAAGTGCCCAGGTCCATTGCAACACAGACGATCGATACGACCATAGTGATGCTTTGCATATGTTCATATGTGGGAATTTTTTAAAATAATATTTTTTGAATAATTAATTGTAAATCTAGAAGCTATTATAAAAAAATTGATATCTAGCAGCCTGTCGGTTTCTCAACGGCCGATAGGTACCTGTCGGCTGCTGAGCAGCCGATAGGCGACCGACAGGGATTCCATCGATAGCTGGAGGGCCGACAGGGTCCTCCCATGCCTATGCCCGAGCAGGAGCCCGCCGACGCCGTGCTTGTTGCCTACGCGCCTCCAGGGCAGCTCCTGCTCTTCGCGAGTAGGCGACGGTCCAAGCGGCCGTGCTGTGCGACGGCGTGGACGGCGAGGAAGCCTCCCTCCGCGGCGTGCTCGGCAGGAGGAGGAGGACGGCGTCGCCACCGGTGTTAGCGTCGTGTCCATCCTGATTCCAGTCTCGTGTTCATCTAGCTGCTCTTCCCCTTCCGTCCTGTGACACTGGGTAAGGGGAGGAGATCCAGATTCCGGTGGGAAACGGCGAAGGGTCTCACTCGATTTCTACTTGGTCTGGTGCTGCTAGCTTCTCTCCTTCCTACTCGTGTAATGGTGAGGTGAGGAGGCAGTAGCGCTCAGTGGAGCAGCAGCAGCGCAGGAGAGCCATCGCGAAATTGCTTGCTGCTGCGACCCCAAGGAGCCCAGCGGGAACTTGGCGGCGGCTGCGGCCGGGGCGCCGCACGGAAGCGGCACCGTGCGGCCGCGGCGGTGAAGATCGGGGTCCTGCTGTTGGCGGCAGCGCTCGTGGTCCTGTGGACTGGGCGGGGCGGCGCGCGCGGCCGCGGACGTGGTGCACCGAGGGTGGAGTCCGGTGAACCCGCACGAGGTGGAGTCCGGCGGACCACGCGTGGTGCTCGGAGGTGGGCGCCGCGACGCTGCACGCGGTGGTCGCGGCTGCGCTCTGCCTCGGGGTCACGCACCCTATGTCCAGCGGCGTCAACGGGGGCGCCTTCGTCATCGTCAGGGGAAGGTGGGGGAGATGGTGAGAGGAAGGGGATGACTGTGTGGGCCCGCATGTCATTGAGTAGAGAGAGGGCAATCAAAAGGGTATTTTGGACTATATGAAAATATGACGATCTGCATGTGGGTCCAGTGTCGTTTCAGTCGTAGAAAATGGCATGAATCGACTACAGAGACAATTGTAATGGTAAGCTTCCAAATAGGTGAATAGTAATGGTATATCTCAGAAGTTCTAAAATTATAATGGTACGGATCAAAATAACCTAAGATTTTACCCATGGTATAAGGTATGGTTATTTTTTTTACCATGTATAAACACGTTTTCCATTAATCGGAAAAGGGTTACACCACATGGATAAACATTTTGGGTACATTTGGCATTTTTCCATGTACGGAGGTGGTTTTTTTTTCCAAATACCAAAAAATTAAGAGATGATTTTGAGAGTTGGTTGGTGATGATTTTTTTTAGTCTTGCTAAAATTCCTGGATTGGAAGAGTGTTCTTGAGTACTCTTGGTGAGCCAAGACTTACCAAGTCCAATACTATTCTCGCAAGACTAGTCTCATACAGATGAAGCAAACTTCACAATTAAATAAATAATTATACATACGAACAAGTAAGATTTGTTTTCAGTTAACATGGGTGTGCAGTGTTTACGTTTTCATAATGCATCTCTCTGTTCGGAGTACTCGTGCTGCAACAAGGAAATTCACAAACCAGCCAAGTGCCGCACGAGCTGAAGTTGCACGGAATTTGGTGAAGAAAAAAAAACCCACATATTTTTTAACACAATAATTAATCAATACTGTACACTGCAAAAGGAAAAAAAGGATTATTGTTCACAAGATGAATCAGCACTCAGCGAGCGAGCAAATCAATGCAAATCCATGTTTCCACTTCCACGAGATGAATTTACTAGTGAGCATTGTCTCGTAGATCAATTCTTCATACGGAACACGTAGCAGCAAACCGTCAGGAAAATTCACGCAAACCACAGAAGTTGACCGTGTCGGTGCACAACATTTCGTCTGGGGAGTCGCAAAAAAAAGCATTTCATCCGGGGCACTTTATACTTTCTCGCTACAAATGTCGTTTTATTGGCGGTCTTAGCTTTACTCAATGATATCTAGTGGCGGAGCTGGGATTGAGGTAAAGGGGGGCTAAACAAGAAAGATTTAGGATTACAGCTAAAAATTAATGGCAATTTCACATAAAGCAACAGTGATTTATTAAGTAATCAAGCTGATTAGGGGGGTTGTAGCCCCAGCAGCCCCCCCTTTGGATCCGCCACTGATGATATCTAAACGCTTAACAATTGGTTCCGCTTATATGGTAAGCGAGGCCAAACCATGGCCAGCAGCCACCACTAGAATGGATTGTAGTAGTAGTCGGAGCAACCTCCGCCTACCCAGCCCTGGCAGCCCATGACTCATTTTACGCGTCGCCGGGTTTCTTCCCTTCCTCGCCAGTCGTCACTGTGAATGGACCGCGCAAAAGCTTTCATTGATGCAGCGGTGATTTTTTCGAGATCTCTGACTGCATCAGGATAATCTCTAGAGAAGGGAAGCTGGAGAGACGTGTTTTTTTTTAATCGATGGAGAGACGTGCTGGAGAGCTCAACTGAAGGAGATGGGAAACTAGAGGTATTTTCCAAAAGTGACTCCTGCTAGTTAGTCAGACCATCGAATATCTAGTGTTGAAATCTAATCCAATGTCTATATAATAGAAGATGACGTGGCCCAATGACGTGCACTAGCTTGGCTCAGGTTTAGAATTATAGATAGATAGATAGATGCGTGCTAATTAGATTTGATAATTATGTAACAAATATGGGCCTGAACACATTGTTAATAGTCAATTTGAACGTTTAGATCAGATCGAATTGATTAGGTACCTATGACAAAGCAAGAAAAACAATAATTTTACTTTATTTTTTGATAAGTCGATAGGGTGTGTGTGGGGGGGGGAGAATCCCCCACATGAATTTGATTAATCAATGGCTCTAAACAGCCGGATGGTTTACAAGAGTTTTTACATGGCATGCTTAGGTATTACATAGCGTTAGCCAACACAGAGCACCATTTGGAGGATAATCAGCCAGCGTCGATTAACTCACTTAACTAGATGCGATGCGCACAACCAAGAGGTAGGCGTGTTGCTCTCAGAGTCTGGGGCTGGGGTCCTTTTTCTGCTCGTGCTGCTTGCTAATCAATCTACTAGTGCAAATCCACCTGGGCTCTACTTTCTTCTAACTCTACATGAGACATGAGCAAATGTGGGTCAGCTTCCTCAACTATACTCTAACATAGATTCTCTATTTGCGGAAATCTATTCCTTTCTTACTAAGGTGGTACTACTTGATAAGCAACTCTCATATCTTTTCTTTCTGAGGGAAGAGTTAATGAATGTAAGAAGCTTATTGCCTTCTGGCTGGAATATAGGAAAAGTAAACATAGGACCACAGATGAGTACATATAGGCATTGGCATAGGTACAGTGGAGATCATTGATTGGGGTCAAGTCTACCAGCACTCACCTAGAATCTGTCATATTAGTTTATGAAGTAAAGAAAGAATGAGTTAAAGTAGGTGTACTTTTAACATATTCACAAAGAGTATCAACCAATAGGTGGCTAGGAGTTTGTTGCTTGGGACAACTATCATATATCTGTCTTAGGTCATGTATTCCTTTAGTGATGGAATAGGACGAGGAGTCTAACTAAGGAGTATAATGGAATTGCTTGTCAACCATAGGCTTCTTCTACGGAGCTTAGGAGAACTAGAATATGAGGAAAAGAAGAAATGTCTATCCTTGGGGATAGAGCAAGGTCCTATAGCGAGACATTCTTTCTCTTCCAGGACAAGGAAATCATAATGGGTTAGATAAGTTCCTGCCTCAACAGTCCGGATTGAAGTCTGGTCAAGAGAAGGTTCGGTCATGGGTGAAGGAGTCGAATTAGAGTACCATTGAGAGGAAAATTCCATGTCAGAGTTTTTTAAGAAAGCTCTAAGCCCAGTTGAAGCTTAAAGCAAAGATAGGATTGGCATTTCTAAGCTAGAAAAGGGTTTTTTAAATGTAGGGCGAACCCCCCTCCCCTAGACATCGAGGAGGGGAGGTAGCTTATTGACCAACTGTATAGGGTAGGCAGGCTGAGTTCCCTTTCGCTTGATGCAATGTCAATTCTAAATCAAGCAATTGATGGAATCAAAAGAGGGAACGAAAGTAAATAAGAAATTATTTTTCACTTGGAATTCTTTATTCATTTGAAAACAAGACTCTCACTCGCCTTTTTCTTTTCTTATCCCCTAATCTACAACTTCAAAGCAGTGTTTCTGCAGTGTTCCTAAGACAGAAAGAACTCTGAGCTATGTCTGGTTTAGTTTCAACTAATCTTTAACCCTTTGATGGTAGAGGGGAGTAACTCACTTTTAGCCCTCTACAACTGAAGTTCTCATGTACTTAAATAACAAGATTGAATAGGCCACAAGGCTAGAGAAAAGGTAGGTTAATTGTTCTAGGATTGGTTGTCTCATTGACAAGTGATGGGAGTATCAGGGTTTCGATGCCCATCCATCAATCCGCTTCTGTTTCTGAAATAGTCGACATTGAAAGCCAGGGCAATTTCCTAAGCTAGGGCTAAGTACCAAAAGCAGGCAGATATTGAGTATTCACTAAATGAACAAGACAAAGGCTACCCTTCCCATCATGATCTGAACCAATAGCTTACAAAGAGAAAGACACTAATTTGATAAACAACCTAGTAAGAAAAAGAAAGAATGACACGGACTTTTCACTAAAAAAAAGAAACTATCTATACTATAGGTTCCTAGACTCATCAAATAAATAGAAAATCTTCACTGAACAATAGCAAAAGTTCCCACCTAAGTTCGGTATCCCGGCCAAGTGCAGAGTAGAGAGAATCGGGTGCTTCCAGTGATTAGTTATCACAAAGCCTAGTTTTCCCGAGCCTCCTAATAAAGAAAGGTTAGAATCGGCGCTTCTGCCTAACTATTTTTTTCATTTCTTTGATTGAACATTCCAAGCTTCCTTTCTATTATACCTAATGCCCATAGCTAGTTTGATTTTGGATTTGTCTATTCTTTTCTTTTTGAGAAAGCTTTATTCACCCCGCGCGAGAGAGATGAACAAATAGCATAGCCTCT
The DNA here is from genome assembly GCA_022457205.1 of Saccharum spontaneum. Lineage (NCBI taxonomy): Eukaryota > Viridiplantae > Streptophyta > Magnoliopsida > Poales > Poaceae > Saccharum > Saccharum spontaneum. The sequence goes on from CM039603.1 coordinate 3,725,164, forward strand.
GGGATGTTGGCCCTAGTGAAGGGGAGCTCTTCGCAGCTGTTAGTGGAAAGATGGAAATTGGTTCTAAAAGAGCCGAGCTAGGGATAAGAGATATGGTTGGTTGGCAGAATGGAAGGAATGCTATTCTAATGGGAACCGGGAAAAGAATGGTTCCCAATACAGGCCCAAAGAAGAGAGACGAAAGGAAGTAGTGAAAGAAGAAATCAAGTATGCAGATCAAAGTGAAAAATCACATAGCTACTAAGTCAAAACGTCCAATGAGAATGGAGATCAAGAAGGACGTGAAATCCATTAGCAGCTCTATAAGTTATTTCATTATTGGCATTCCTTAACCAATATAAAAAGAAAGAGATCACAAGCGTTATCAGTCTCCAGACGCATCTATATATAAAAAGGAGTAACGCACCTGATATGAGATACATACTGGAGTCAAGGATTGAGACCACTAGTGAGAAAACAAAGAAATCGTTTTTATGTATCGGAAGGGAAAGAAGGACCTTCCATTGACAAGCACTTAAGGACAATGGTTGAATTAATGAACTCCGGCAACTGCTTTCCGTTGCAGCACGTTGCCAACTAAGCTCTCTTACGTACCAACTGAGCCACTTATTTACAATGGAAAGGTAAGTCCGTTAGGCACAACTGCAAATGGAGTTTATTACCTTAGCATTCCCAATTGTAAGGGATTACCTTAGGACAACTGGAATTGGGACGGGAGAGGCTTTAGCAACTAATCTTTTAGCTTCATATGCCGCCGATCCTTGACAGGCAAAAGAAAACCTCTATTCCGAGGCTAGCCTTCTTCCTTGTTTGGTGGGGCTCTCCGCCTTTACCTGCCCATTCTTTCCTTGCCACCATTGTGGTGCCGGTCTCACCCCCTCTGCTGAGGAAGGGCTTTCCTCTTCTTCCTGTGTACCTCTAGTGACTCGACTCGTGTCTTGGAGGTCCTAATGTTCCTATTTGCCTTTGTGTTTTTGCGCCTCTAGAAGCCTCATCGCTTTTTCACGGTCAAAGTTCAAGAAATAGGGTTTCTGAGAAAGAATGAACTGTAGACCCGCTAAACAGCTGCACCAAGAAAAATGGCTCTTTCAGCACCCTCAAGAATAGCTTGCGCGTTGGCCCAAAGAATCCCATTTCTTTCTTGGTTGGACTAACCCAACCGACAATTTCCGTCTTTCTGAATTGGGAAAGTCAGATTCAGTCTTTCTTTTGTATCAAAGTAAGTTCTTTCCTTGATTCTTTCTTTTTGTGCATGACCTTTCTCGAACTTTTGAAAAATGATAGAATTGACTTTTCCGCAACCACTATTTGGACTTCTCCTTTTAAGCTAAGCAATTATGAATGGAACGGGCAAGAGTGATCTTCAAAAGCCTAGGTTGGCTTTCCCACTTCCAAATTCATAATAGTAAAGTAAGAGTAAGGTGCGGATAGCGGACAATTTCCATAATAGATAGCTAAAGTGCTTAATCCTGAGAAGATGGGAGACGTCGATTGTTAGAGTACTCTTGACAAGTGCATTTCTCAAATTCTAGCCAACAGATTGAAAGCATGCCTGCCTGTTTGTTCTTTTCAATTCCAATCAACCTTCTTTTTCTTTTTGAATCCAAGCAAGAGGATGCGCATTAGCGCAACGGCTTTTGCGCTAGTTGCTCAAAAAATCATATAAAAATCAAGCAAGAAAAAGGTTCTGGCAGGCTGCTGGCGTGGGACTGTAAATCCTCTTTCGCTGGCTGGGCCTTTTGGACTCTAAATCCAAACGGAGTGAGTGGTTCGATTCCACTCTCAGAACGAGACTGAACGAAAGAAAATGCAAGTGAAACGAGACGAGAATCAAATTGTAGGATTATTTCCTAAAAGCGGTGGTTCTCGCCTCCCTGTGCCGCGGGGTGGGCGACTGCGGTTCGAGTCTTTTTTGATTGGGTAGATCCATACCATATGTTCCAGGGGGAGACGAGGTGTAGCGCAGTCTGGTCAGCGCATCTGTTTTGGGTACAGAGGGCCATAGGTTCGAATCCTGTCACCTTGATGTGGTATTCATAGGGGCCGAAGTGCGAAGCCCCGTAGCCTATCCGTGGTCGGGAAGCGAAAAGCATGCACAAAAAAGAAGGCTAGAATTTTGTTTTTTCTTTTCTTCTTTTGAAACCCATTATCAGGCTTTTTTCTTTTGATATTCTATATCTATCTAATATTATAAAGCTATTTCACTGGTTTGATTTACATACCTCAGTCATGTTATTTGTCTAGCCTTCAATCAGAATAGCCTCTCCACCGGTTCTGAAGATTCTTTCAGCATCAATGTGTTTTTGGAATCTTCCTATGAAACAAATAACATTCAGGAACTGTTTAGGACAGAACAGGCCTCAGTAGAAAGCGAGCTTTTTTCGTGTATAGCCAACCTCGAAGCCCAATTAGCGCACGGGCTTCCCCCTCAACTCAACCCTGGCGAGTACGCTAACTTGGTCAGGGAGCATTTAGACGGTGCAGTTAGTATTGACCACTACCACTAGGTCCATAGTTCCTAAATTGATGAAGTACACATAATGCAGCTCAAAAGCCAATTACAAAATATACTTTTTGAGCATCTTGAAACTGCACATAATAAATATTATGAATGAATCACCTTACAATAACATACGAGCGACTGCTTTCGATTTTTTTCGAACAACAAGTCTAACCCAACGAACAATTCCATTCAAAGGAATGTTCTAGAGGGGGCCCTTTTCCGCTATATTCACTATATTGAACAAAATGGAAGAAATTCTTCACTATTTCTAGAGTTCCATGATTACTTCACTGATATCGATTTTTTTCCTAAGCACGGCCTCTACTCTAGGTTAGTTCAAAGTGTAGTACAACGAACTATCGATACACCGAAAACGAGTAAAGATGGGTACATAAAATGAAGACATCGTGGATTACCCAAATTGGGACGACGATAGGACATTTCACTTTCTTTCACAATATTTCTAATCATGACTCAACCACTAGGAAAGGGGATTGCTTACTCTCAGCCACGTTTTTTCGCTTATGGTTAGTCAAGTGAGGATTCCATTCGAAGTAACGTAACAAAAGCACCATCTTCAAAACTTCTCGGGATCCGGAGTTTCTCGAGAAAAGGTCCCATCCTTCAATATCATGATTGGGTCAACCAGGCCAGATCATAAGTGAAACAGTTTGATCGCATTAAGAGATCATGAGTGAATGGAAAATCGAAAACGTACATAGTTGTTCCAGCGGAAATACTTTGTTTAATTCTACCACTTCTACTAGGAGTAGCCTTTTTAGTGCTAGCTGAACGTAAAGTAATGGCTTTTGTGCAACGTCGAAAGGGTCCTGATGTAGTGGGATCATTCGGATTGTTACAACCTCTAGTAGATGGTTTTAAATTGATTCTAAAAGAATCTATTTCACCAAGTAGTGCTAATTTCTCCCTTTTTAGAATGGCTCCAGTGGCTACATTTATGTTAAGTCTGGTCGCTTGGGCCGTTGTACCTTTTGATTATGGTATGGTATTGTCAGATCCGAACATAGGGCTACTTTATTTGTTTGCCATATCTTCGCTAGGTGTTTATGGAATAATTATAGCAGGTTGGTCTAGTAAGACGGGGGGCAGCCATTCGGTCGCCTATGATATACGGACCAATTGGTCAAAAATGGGTTTGTGCCACAGGTATTGAACGATCTACTCTACACAGGTGTGGGCTTACAGGGCTAGGGCTCATAAACCCTTTCTTTAATTCATCAAGGGGTCGGTCACTTTTCCAGGCCGAGATCGAGAAGTGGAAGTCATAAAAAATGATCTTTGCACCCCAGATCAAGAGGAAAGGTAGTTTGTCAAGCTGGTCTCCCTATTGGAAATTCTAGCTTTCTTTTTTTCACCGGCTCTTCTTCTTTGTCAATGCTACTAAGGACCTGACGGTTCGCCTACTTGATGAATGAAAGAACATGAGAAAGGGTTATAAAAGAAAAGGCGATGAAAGTCTACTACAGTACAGTCAAAGTCAGTGGCTGAGTTTGCCTAGCCTCACCTACTATTTTTTGTAGGCGAGGGAGTTAGAGAAGAGGCATAGGGATAAGAGAGTGTCGGTGCGTACGTAGCCTGCATTCTACTACGTTACACAAAGTCACTTTGCTCGACGTTAATTAAGAGAGTAAAGGAGGAATACCCTACATAGAAGAACCATTGTTCACTTACAAAGGTATAACCTTTCGCTCCCTGGGGCAAAGCTACTTTGCATCACTGATAAACGACTACTTAATTAAGATTCTATTTCAAAGGCGCTACATTGTTTCGCAAGCCTTTGTCATTGTCAGTCAACTAAGGTCGGCCCTCGGCCCCCTGTGAATCTGTAAATCAGAGAGCATGCCGCAAAAAAATGATGGTCCCCTATGCATTGAATTCTTTCCGGAACGAAAAGAATTCAAGTACCTGACCCCCCCCATCATGGTGAACCTCTCCTTGTGATCGGGATGAGGTAGATGCCTCCCAGCCGGGGGGCGGATCAAATCGGAGTTTCCTTAGGTAGCCACCGACCTACAGTTCTCCTTAAACTTCTGTGCTTGGTGGAAAAGAAGCGAACAAAGGTACGCTCGCTTGCTGTCTTGTTCTCTGCCGCGGACTGGGATCGCTCGCCAGCTAGGCCCTCTAGAAAAAAAAAGTTGGAGCAACATTGTATGAGAACACATTACCCATCTTCAGGGACAAGGGGCGGAATGACCTCTCGATCTACTTACTGCAGCCCAGGATGGGCGTCATCGTCTAGGTGTGACATCTTGTTTTGATCTCCGCTACGCCTAGGATGTTGTCTGGGCCAAGAGCCATAGTTAGTTGTTGTTTCCATTTGGTTCTTCTTTCTCGTTGTTGATACCGGCAAGACCCAGCCAGATGATGGTGTCTGTTGGTTGGTAGTGAGAGGACTCTTAGTACCCATAAAAAAGGGCGCTGGTGAAAAATCATGTGATTTAGTTTCTTGCTCTCCGTTAGCAGCGGGAAAGGATGCCTAGCTTTAGTAGATTTCCCCCAATGCAATTCAAAAACGGAAATTCCATGAATCCTTGAGGTGGATAAGTCCGATGACTCAGCAGCAATGCGGAATTGAGTTTCTGGTTCGGTGGATTTGATCTATAGTTAGGGGGCAATACATACCAAAAGGTTCGAAAGAAGGAAGGCACAATATATAACCAACCCGCCCATAGCCAGTCTAACTGCTAAGAGAGAAAAGTGCTTTTCTTTCCGTAAGAGTCCTCGAGTACACACAACTATTGTTGATCCTTTGCGAGATTAGGATGAGACCCTTCAGAATTTCTAATCAATCCATGTTAGGTCAACATCGAGACAGAGCATCTGAGTTAGCTCTGTCAAGGAAGTGAAACAGGCATTCCTAGGTTGAGGTTACCATTGGATTGACCCTCAGTCAGGCCTCTTATTCCAAGGAGTTGATTCAGCAAGTTCCCCGTGCTACCCCGTGGGAAGTCTAATCGGATCAATTGGTGGTTCCGTAATGAGTAGTCGAATACACATTGAGGGGGCCTTGCCTCCTCCTTCCCGCCCACACCTTCATTCTTTTCCTCCTCTGATCTTAGAAAGCATACTAAACTTCACTCCAATCTTTCTCCATTAGCAACAAGAGCTGCTCTATCTACCGACCCTTGATGAGTAAGCTTAGCTATACCGCTTAGGTTGAGCTCCCTTCTAATGCGTTATTAGGCTGCTTGGAGCCTTCTCACTTAGTAAGCCGCCTTCGGCCTGCCTATTTACTCGTCTAAACTCGTCACACAATGAAGCGCTTTTGAAAACCTTCCCCGAAAAAAGTGGGTATAGTCTTCTATTGCCATGTACATATCAGTGGGCAGTGGGATAAGTCGAAGCATGCCAGAACCTTCTTTAATAGTGAGCCGTACCGACTAGCTCCTAGCAAGGGCTTCAAGATCACAGTAAGCCAGCCCTCACCCTTTTCAACGCTTAGAACAAGAAGTTCGCATTCAAATAATTTATATATTCTAATTGTCATGTCACCACAAGAGATCTATTCTATTTGATCTGTAGCGGTATCCGGAATTAAGAACCCGCAAACCAATCAATGGTTGATTGTAATGTAGTGGATTTATCGCATAACGGAAAAAGGGGACAAAGTCTTTCTGAAACACTTCGCGCCCTGCATTTGATGGGCGGAGTTCGGACCACCAGTCATACGTCTCTGCCGACCACTCACCTTGCTCAGATTAACTCACCAAAGTCTGCTTTCGCCCACCTGGGTAGGCAGCTGAGTGCCTATACAAGTTGGAAATCGATTCGGTGTTACAACGGCACCACCACCGAGATCGATCCCGATGTCACCTTTCAAGAACAGTAGATTAATCTAATCTCTCACACTTACTAGATGTACTAGAGTATAGGACTTGGTGAGAGGTTGAACTAATATGCATGTGCACACAGTAGATGGGAACAAAGGCTCTCTCTGTTGTTCTTCCGTACGCTCGCCTGATAAGTCTTTTGGCTTAGCTATATGTAGACCCTAGCGTGGATTGCTCCTTACCTAGCTCCCCATGCTAACTGCCGAATCTCCCTGGCTTGCAGGGAACATAATCCGTTAATTACCTTGCTTAGGATGGCAGCCGTAAACCATATCAACTTCCCATGACGTGTGGGTCCTGATATGGAAACGTGAACTACTTGGACTCAGGGAATTTTAAGCAGCATGCTGCTTGTACATCTATTCGTAACAAAACAGCAGTGATGTGATCCTTTCGCTCAGGCCTCAGGTTGGTTTGCGCCCTGCATGCAGATCATGTACTTCTCCTTTGAATCATCGTATCTCCTCATCTGCTTATCTCTTCATTTGAATTATTTTATCTCGTCAACCTGTTCAAATATAACTCCAGTAATTTTATATTGGTTGATACTACCTTCCAGTTTACAAGCCCTGGTCTGGGTCATGAAGTGGAGAATCGAGATGCCATGTAGAACAAAGAGGCGCTGGTCTGGGCATATTTACAAGGGAACCCGCTCTATGACGGCTATGTTACATGCACACCCCCATTTTAAGGCTTAGATATACGTATAAGAGTCTGCTTGCTCTCATGTTTAGCTGTGTATTCATTTTGGGGCTTTACTCTTTCATGATGGAACGAAGAGCTGGAGTTGATTTGAGGTAGCGGATTAAGTAGTGATGGGCAACCTCAAGTTGACTTGTTTCATAGGGTAGAAGCTTGAGTTGATTTGCGGCAGCAGCGGCAAGCTTGTGTCGACTGCAGACAACTTGAATCCGTTAGCAATGGTAGTGCGAAGCAGCTTGAACTGACTTGTTCTAGCCATTGGCTGGCTCCTATCGACTTGAACTAGCAAAGAGAAGCTCATGTCGACTCGTGGGGGCAGTAACACATTCACGTCGACTCTTGTCAGTCTCAAGCCTGAACAACACTTATTGGAACTTCAAGAAAGCTCCAACTCGATGAGTGCTAATTAAGCATAATTCAAGTCACGCATGCCAGTATGAAGAATCAAAAAATTGCAAATTAGCTGGTTCAAAGAAAGTTCAAACTGACCTATACAGCCTATTATCATATTGTATCAAACTTGTATGAACCAAGTCTCATAGAAACTAGAGGAATAAAGGTAAAAAGTAGGCCAAATCAACCTTCTAAAATATGAATTTGTGGCGTGCAATCATTTAAGCTTCCAAAAATGTCATATTAGGTATAAAGGAACTGGATTAGCTTTTTATAAACCTTGAAAAGAAATGAAACAAGATTGGATGTGGCTTAGGCTATTCGTTGTCAAGATTGGTACAGCTTTACTACTCATGACTGGTACAGCCTTTTCTTTTCCTGTACTAACTCGTGTCACTCATGCACATGTACTAATGAGTTAAGACATTCAAATTCCAAATTGAACAGAGTCAATAGAAGAACTCACAGCCAAAACAAGCGAAAGAGCTTCTCCACATGGATTGCCTTTTTTTTCCTAACTATCAGAAGGTTGTTGCTGTCTTTTTCACATTGGATTTCTTTCACGAGACTCGGAAATCAAGAGGATGGGAACAACTACTGCTCAAACGCATTGGACTAAAAAGGAGGTCTCAACCAGAGCCGTTAGCGGAGGAAATCTTCATGCCAGGATCTAGAAAGGTCCGTGCCGACGACTTCTGTCACAATCCTAATCTTAAAACAACAATATCCATTTCATAGGCGAGGGTGGGGGAGAAGCAAGCCGAACCTCTGATCGACCCGGACATGTAAAAAATTCTCGGCGTCGAGAGAAAGACGAGATTCAGTAAGTAATTCACTGAGTGCTTTCTTTTATAAGAAGAGCGCCGGCTTGGAAGAAGAAAATGAAATACGAACAACTGCGCTGGTCGTAATAGATCGACTTGAATGCGTCTTCTTGCTCCTGCATTCAAGTTCCATTTCAAGGAAGGACGACGTACCATGATACTTTCTATTTTGTCGAGCCCTGCTTTGGTATCTGGTTTGATGGTTGTACGTGCTAAAAATCCGGTACATTCCGTTTTGTTTCCCATCCTAGTCTTTTGCAGCACTTTTGGTTTACTTATTTTGTTAGGTCTCGACTTCTCCGCTATGATCTTCCTAGTAGTTCATATAGGAGCTATTGCCGTTTCATTCCTATTCGTGGTTATGATGTTCAATATTTAAATAGCGGAGATTCACGAAGAAGTATTGCGCTATTTACCAGTGAGTGGTATTATTGGACTGATCTTTTGGTGGGAAATGTTCTTCATTTTAGATAATGAAACCATTCCATTACTACCAACCCACAGAAATACGACCTCCCTGGGATATACGGTTTATGCCAGAAAGGTACGAAGTTGGACTAATTTGGAAACATTGGGCAATTTACTTTATACCTACTATTCCATCTGGTTTTTGGTTTCTAGTTTGATTTTATTAGTAGCTATGATTGGGGCTATAGTACTGACTATGCATAGGACTACAAAGGTGAAAAGACAGGATGTATTCCGACGAAATGCCTTGGATTTTAGGAGGACTATAATGAGGAGGCCGACAGCTAGCACGAAAACAGTGATTCTTGAACGGCCAAGAATCACAGCAAAGAACAGAACACCTTGTTCCCATTTCTCTTTTTGTACGGGGAAGTCCGTGGGGACCCACTCCCGAAGTGTCTCCTCCTAGGCCGAATTTAGCGAGCTCCTACCCATAGTGTCCCCTACGCTGAAACTGTAGTTGAAACTGCAGGGAGTGTACCGATGCCACAAAGGCCTTAGGTTTGATTTAACTTCTTTTTCCAATTGTCTTTATCTAAAGTCTGAATTCGCTTGTTTATAGGTTGTTCCTGTCCTGTAGTTCAATACACTATTCTAAGGCCTATTGCCTATACAGGATCTCAAGTTTCTAGTACAGTCAGCTTTGGTTATCGCTATACCCTCTCTAGACAAATGATTTGATTCAACCCACTCTACTACTGGTACAGTAGCACCCTGCCTTAATAATCGCATAGGCACCCAGGAACCTTACTCAGTAAAGAAGGAGACTCCCTAAACAAGACTGCTAGCTAGTATGGAGGGACTAGCTTTGCTTGCTTCCTAGTCAAATATGCCCTATCCGTCTTACTTTAATATGGAATGGTATATATATAAATATCCTTCCTGCAAAACTGAGAAGGTCTACACGTGATAAATACGTCTAATACTATGATAGGAGAACTACTAACTTCCGCCAACTGCATTAGTTACGTTAGCCAAGTGCACAACCTGAGTATGTACACTTATCGAGGAGTGATAGGGCAGCAGAGTTTGAGGCAAAAAAAAGATTTGGGTGGCTATGGGTGATATGGGGAATCTAACAATTAATTGACAATGATTTCACCGTGGTGTGCATTGGTAGCTTCAAGACGAAGGCATTTTCCATATGTAAGCCTCAAATTTCAGTATCTTATTCTTCTGAACCAAGAAAAGCGTTCTAGTAAGGAGTATGAAAGAAGAGTACGAAAGAGGAAGTCAAAAGTGGTAGATCCAGGACATGCCAATTTCTTTCTCATCTTTCACATCGCCGCACGTGGTTTTCTCAAGATCGTGGCAAACCTTGTGAGGGAGAGGGTCGGCAGGAGGTTGTGCCCTGCTATAAGCGTCTCGCTGCTCCACATCAGCTATTTCATGGCAAACCTTGTGAGGTAGTTTGTGCGGGAGGATTTGGAGGGTGAGCATGCCGTCCAGTTCCAGACGGACACCAGCATCATGTTTTTTTGACCACATGGAGCGTCCACTACGTGCTCACCTTGTGCCTCGCCTCCCGAAGGCCAACAAGATTTGTCATTAAAGGGACAAGTGCCCAGGTCCATTGCAACACAGACGATCGATACGACCATAGTGATGCTTTGCATATGTTCATATGTGGGAATTTTTTAAAATAATATTTTTTGAATAATTAATTGTAAATCTAGAAGCTATTATAAAAAAATTGATATCTAGCAGCCTGTCGGTTACTCAACGACCGATAGGTACCTGTCGGCTGCTGAGTAGCCGATAGGCGACCGACAGGGATTCCATCGATAGCTGGAGGGCCGACAGGGTCCTCCCATGCCTATGCCCGAGCAGGAGCCCGCCGCGGCGTGCTCGGCAGGAGGACGACGGCGTCGCCACCGGTGTTAGCGTCGTGTCCATCCTGATTCCAGTCCCGTCCCGTGTTCATCTAGCTGCTCTTCCCCTTCCGTCCTGTGACACTGGGTAAGGGGAGGAGATCCAGATTCCGGTGGGAAACGGCGAAGGGTCTCACTCGATTGCTACTTGGTCCGGTGCTGCTAGCTTCTCTCCTTCCTACTCGTGTAATGGTGAGGAGGCAGTAGCGCTCACTGGAGCAGCAGCAGCGCAGGAGAGCCATCGCCAAATTGCTTGCTGCTGCGACCCCAAGGAGCCCAGCGGGAACTTGGCGGCGGCTTCGGCCGGGGCGCCGCACGGAAGCGGCACCTTGCGGCCGCGGCGGTGAAGATCGGGGTCCTGCTGTTGGCGGCAGCGCTCGTGGTCCTGTGGACGGGGCGGGGCGGCGCGCGCGGCCGCGGACGTCGTGCACCGAGGGTGGAGTCCGGTGAACCCGCACGAGGTGGAGTCCGGCGGACCACGCGTGGTGCTCGGAGGTGGGCGCCGCGACGCTGCACGCGGGCGAGCACGCGGTGGTCGCGGCTGCGCTCTGCCTCGGGGTCACGCACCCTATGTCCAGCGGCGTCAACGGGGGCGCCTTCGTCATCGTCAGGGGAAGGTGGGGAGATGGTGAGAGGAAGGGGATGACTGTGTGGGCCCGTATGTCATTGAGTAGAGAGAGGGCAATCAAAAGGGTATTTTGGACTATATGAAAATATGACGATCTGCATGTGGGTCCAGTGTCGTTTCAGTTGTAGAAAATGGCATGAATCGGCTACAGAGACAATTGTAATGGTAAGCTTCCAAATAGGTGAATAGTAATGGTATATCTCAGAAGTTCTAAAATTATAATGGTACGGATCAAAATAACCTAAGATTTTACCCATGGTATAAGGTATGGTTATTTTTTTTACCATGTATAAACACGTTTTCCATTAATCGGAAAAGGGTTACACCACATGGATAAACATTTTGGGTACATTTGGCATTTTTCCATGTACGGAGGTGGTTTTTTTTTTCCAAATACCAAAAAATTAAGAGATGATTTTGAGAGTTGGTTGGTGATGATTTTTTTTTAGTCTTGCTAAAATTCCTGGATTGGAAGAGTGTTCTTGAGTACTCTTGGTGAGCCAAGACTTACCAAGTCCAATACTATTCTCGCAAGACTAGTCTCATACAGATGAAGCAAACTTCACAATTAAATAAATAATTATACATACGAACAAGTAAGATTTGTTTTCAGTTAACATGGGTGTGCAGTGTTTACGTTTTCATAATGCATCTCTCTGTTCGGAGTACTCGTGCTGCAACAAGGAAATTCACAAACCAGCCAAGTGCCGCACGAGCTGAAGTTGCACGGAATTTGGTGAAGAAAAAAAAACCCACATATTTTTTAACACAATAATTAATCAATACTGTACACTGCGAAAGGAAAAAAAGGATTATTGTTCATAAGATGAATCAGCACTCAGCAAGCGAGCAAATCAATGCAAATCCATGTTTCCACTTCCACGAGATGAATTTACTAGTGAGCATTGTCTCGTAGATCAATTCTTCAGACGGAACACGTAGCAGCAAACAGTCAGGAAAATTCACGCAAACCACAGAAGTTGACCGTGTCGGTGAATAGCATTTCGTCCGGGGCACTTTATACTTTCTCGCTACAAATGTCGTTTTACTGGCGGTCTTAGCTTTACTCAATGATATCTAAACGCTTAACAGTTGGTTCCGCGTATATGGTAAGCGAGACCAAACCATGGCCAGCAGCCACCACTAGAATGGATTGTAGTAGTAGTCGGAGCAACCTCCGCCTACCCAGCCCTGGCAGCCCATGACTCATTTTACGCGTCGCTGGGTTTCTTCCCTTCCTCGCCAGTCGTCACTGTGAATGGACCGCGCAAAAGCTTTCATTGATGCAGCGGTAATTTTTTTGAGTTCTCTGACTGCATCAGGATAATCTCTAGAGAAGGGAAGATGGAGAGACGTGTTTTTTTTATCGATGGAGAGACGTGCTGGAGAGCTCAACTGAAGGAGATGGGAAACTAGAGGTATTTTCCAAAAGTGACTCCTGCTGGTTAGTCAGACCATTGAATATCTACTGTTGAAATCTAATCCAATGTCTATATAATAGAAGATGATGTGGTCCAATGACGTGCTCTAGCTTGGCTCAGGTTTAGAATTATAGATAGATAGACAGACAGATAGATGTGTGCTAATTAGATTTGATAATTATGTAACAAATATGGGCCTGAAGACATTGTTAATAGTCAATTTGAACGTTTAGATCAGATCAAATTGATTAGGGGTGTGTTCAGTTGGTGAAAAGTGGGTGAAAAGTTAATGTAGCACATTTCGTTATTATTTGGCAAAATTTGTCCGACCATGGACTAACTAGACTTAAAAGATTTGTCTCAATATTTACAGATAAACTATGCAATTAGTTATCTTTTTTACCTATATTTAATGCTCCATACATGCATCCAAAGATACGATGTGATGAGTGGAAGAGGAAATATTTTGGGTTTGCATGGGAAGTGAACACACCCTAGGTACCTATGACAAAGCAAGAAAAACAATAATATTTACTTTATTTTTTGATAAGTCGATAGTGTGTAGGGGGGGGGGCAGAATCCCCCACATGAATTTGATTAATCAATGGCTCTAAAACAGCCTGATGGTTTACAAGAGTTGTTACATGGCTTGCTTAGGTATTACATAGCGTTAGCCAACACAGAGCACCATTTGGAGGATAATCAGCCAGCATCGATTAACTCACTTAACTAGATGCGATGCGCACAACCAAGAGGTAGGCGTGTTGCTCTCAGAGATTCACTGAGTCTGGGGCTGGGGTCCTCTTTCTGCTCGTGCTGCTTGCTAATCAATCTACTAGTGCAAATCCACAGGGGCTCTACTTTCTTCTAACTCTACATGAGACATGAGCAAATGTGGGTCAGCTTCCTCAACTATACTCTAACTTAGATTCTCTATTTGCGGAAATCTATTCCTTTCTTAGACTACCCGCACTCATGGATCTCTATATTCATCCTCTATACGTCTAGTCAGCAAGATTCTCTCCTCTATACTCAATTCTCCCGCACCCATCCATCCTCTATATCCAGTGTTAGCCTAAACGTTAAACGGTGAACGGTCGGTCACCCATCGTTTAGCAAAAAGTCGGTATACACGGCCGTTTAAACGGCCTTTTAAACGGTCGAAACGGTTTTGCACAGTTTTACACGGCTAATCGGCCTACACGGTTACCCATCGAGTAGCGTTTACACGTTGTGTAAACGGCCTACATGGCCGTGTAGGCAAAAAGTGTCTATATCATCCTCTATCCACTATGGGACCCACTTGTCACTTTATCTAAATATATCCATGTGTGATCTAGTTTTGAAGGATTTATTGAGATGAATTTAATGGTGCAATCGAAATTTAATTTGAATTTTTGGTTTGTGAGTTATAGCATTTTTTCCCTTTGTTTAGCTAGTGGGGCCCGCCACTATAGAGTATAGAGTAAGCATTGTACTACTCTAAATATAGAGTGAGAGAAAGGATAGAGTATCGTTTTAGAGTACTCAGTGCAGCAGTTTTTACTCTATATTCATACTCTAAAGCTTTAGAGTATCGTTTTAGAGTACCCACTGCGGCTAGTGTTACTCAGGTGGTACTACTTGATAAGCAACTCTCATATCTTTTCTTTTTGAGGGAAGAGTTAATGAATGTAAGAAGCTTATTGCCTTCTGGCTGGAATATAGGGAAAGTAAACATAGGACCACATATGAGTACATATAGGCATTGACATAGGTACAGTGGAGATCATTGATTGGGGTCAAGTCTACCAGCACTCACCTAGAATCTGTCATATTAGTTTATGAAGTAAAGAAAGAATGAGTTAAACGGTCGAAACGGCTAGGAGTTTGTTGCTTGGGACGACTATCATCTATCTGTCTTAGGTCATGTATTCCTTTAGTGATTGGAATAGGATGAGGAGTCTAACTAAGGAGTATAATGGAATTGCTTGTCAACCATAGGCTTCTTCTACGGAGCTTAGGAGAACTAGAATCTAAGGAAAAGAAGAAATGTCTATCCTTGGGGATAGAGCAAGGTCATATAGTGAGACATTCTTTCTCTTTCAGGACAAGGAAATCGTAATGGGTTAGATAAGTTCCTGCCTCAACAGTCCGGATTGAAGTCTAGTCAAGAGAAGAGGTTCGATCAAGGGTGAAGGAGTCGAATTAGAATACCATTGAGAGGAAAATTCCATGTCAGATTTTTTTAAGAAAGCTCTAAGCCCAATTGAAGCTTAAAGCAAAGATAGGATTGGCATTTCTAAGCTAGAAAAGGCTTTTTTGAATGTAGGGCGAACCCCCCTCCCCTAGTCATCGAGGAGGGGAGGTAGCTTATTGACAAACTGTATAGGATAGGCAGGCTGAGTTCCCTTTCGCTTGATGCAATGTCAATTCTAAATCAAGCAATTGATGGAATCAAAAGAGGGAACGAAAGTAAATGAGAAATTACTTTTCACTCGGAATTCTTTATTCATTTGAAAACGAGACTCTCACTCGCCTTTTTCTTTTCTTATCCCCTAATCTACTACTTCAAAGCAGTGTTTCTGCAGTGTTCCTAAGACAGAAAGAACTCTGAGCTATGTCTGGTTTAGTGTCAACTAATCTTTAACCCTTTGATGGTAGAGGGGAGTAACTCACTTTTAGCCCTCTACAACTGAAGTTCTCATGTACTTAAATAACAAGATTGAATAGGCCACAAGGCCAGAGAAAAGGTAGGTTAATTGTTCTAGGATTGGTTGTCTCATTGACAAGTGATGGGAGTATCAGGGTTTCGATACCCATGGCAACGTGGAACAAGCAAAAGAAAGGGCCATGAAAGCCTAAACCTGAACTGCAGATCCTAGAAGAAAGGTAGCGTAGTCTTGTGGAAATATGCCCATAAGAATTCCAAGAACAATCAAATAAGTAGTGAATTCCCATAAGGAAGAGAAGGCACCCTAAACTCTAAAGTACTAACTAAACTAGATAAAGTACTAACTAAACTAGATAGGCCCTAGCCTTTGTTAGGTTAGGGTTGCAA
Organism: Saccharum spontaneum; assembly: GCA_022457205.1. Classification (NCBI taxonomy): domain Eukaryota; kingdom Viridiplantae; phylum Streptophyta; class Magnoliopsida; order Poales; family Poaceae; genus Saccharum; species Saccharum spontaneum. The sequence goes on from CM039603.1 coordinate 3,740,865, forward strand.
TTGTGATAATCCAAGTCAGTCGAGGCTGGTAAAGTAACTAAGTTGCAAAGAAAACCTCAGATAGACTAGCTTAGGAAATGGTGAAGCTTTAGAATTACCAATGGATAAACTGATATGGGACTGAAACCGATTTCAATAGTTCTGAGGCATGGGAGAAGTGGATTCAATGGTGATGATGATGGCCCGAGATAAGAATGGGAAGTTGATCAAGAGTGTTGGCCGTGTTGATGCCGTTGAGTTGCCAGAGAAGAGTTCATTGCCCTTCTCCAAAGGTTGGTTCGATTCTTCCTCCTTGCTCGAGAATAGATGCCGAATAGGGAAGTAGACAGTAGGAAGAGAAAGGTATATATCTTCTCTTCCCACTATATAGATTGACCAACACCTGCAGTGAATTGTTATATAAGCACTTACGAATGACTTGTTAAACGCAATAAAAAGAAGCAAAGAAGATAGAGACAGGTGATACTTTGTTTCAGCTTCCCTTGGGAAAGATCCTCTTCCATCATGAACATATACTAATGACTGCGTTGATAGACTGAGTGGGTGTAACACCCGTGTTTTTGCATCTCATTAAAAATCACTAAAAATTTGAACATTTTAAAACCTTGCAACAAATTAAAACTTGACAATTTATTTTTTTTCGCAAAACCACTTGTACAATAAAATGTTTCCCAAAACATTGCATCAAAATCCACCATATGCATTAGGGTAGGACGTTCAAGTAATGAAGTGCTTGATTGATTGTATGCTTGCTTGCTTGAATGCTGCGTATGTTTGGTTTCTAGAATTTACTTTGCGGCACCAAAATAACCCACCCCTAACTAACACCTGCATACTTACATAATCGTAGTAGTAGTAGATAGTAGTTTGCATATAGTTAATTTCTATGCATTAGTAGATCATAGTTTAATTCCCGTCTTTCATTTTCCCTAGTAGTAATGCATATAGATTCCTTGCCCTTAACTTTCATGCCATGCATCATAGTAGTGCTTTAGCCATGCATTAGTAATCATCATACTTTTGTTGCATAGTACTTAGTTAGTCGTTGCATTCATGATTAGTAGCATTAGTTAGCATCATTACCTTTAATATGCCATTAGTAATTAGAATTTGCATCATAGTTAGTACTAGGTTAGTCTTGCATAGTAGCATTGCATATAGTTAACTTATCTACATTAGCATTGCATTCTTTCTTGCATCATAGTTATAATAGAAGAGATATATATACACCTGCACACTGGTCCATGCTTAGTATACATAGTCACAAACACACATACACCATATATATACGTATATATATACCCTGCTAAACCGAGTAACTAGCTAGGGTCGTCCATACGTATATAGGTATATATACATGCTGCTTACGTATACATGCATTGATACACTGAGTATGGGTATATATACGTCATCTCAGAGACGGAACCAGGGGGGCTAGCAGGGGCTGTGCCCCCCCCCCCAAGCACAGTAAGTTTCCTTTAATACCTATATAAATATATGATTTTATAGCTAAAAAATATCAATTTTCACCTATTTTTTATTCAAATATTATGATTTTGGTTATAAATAGTGTAAAATATTTAAAAATTTGTTGAATCATATAATTACGTATATTTTAGCACACTAAAAAATATGATCATATTTGTTTGTTTGGCCCCCCTAGTCAGAATCGCTGGTTCCGTCTCTGCGTCATCTATCTACTAATTAGAAAATACGTACAGGTATAGTCATACACATGCATGCATTACATATTTATTATTACTAACAAAAATAGAAAGGAAAAGAATTCCTAGCTAGCTACTGTGTACGCCATCCTCCTAACGGGCCAAGCCCAGCACCTCGGCCCAGGCCAACTGGCCGAGTAACAAACGCGCGAGCGCCGCTGCAACCGCGCCGCGGCCTCACTGCGTTATCGTCCTCGCCCAAGAAAATATCGGCAGCGTCCCGTGCTCCACCGCCATTCTGTCTCGAGCACGTGAAGGAACTCGCAGATATTTCGAACGGTCGATTTTATTACTATCCCGGATTTTCCGTCGACAGCTCAAGCCTCGTCGCCATAGCTGCCGGAAAATATCGGTGGCTGAACCGCCTTACCGACGGCTATAAAAACCGGCGATGCTGGGCTCGTTGGGAGGATGGCGTACACAGTAGCTAGCTAGGAATTTTTTTCCTTTCCCGTCTATGTTTTTAGGAGTTAAGCTGCAGGAGTACCTACGAGGATGAAACTTTTAAAGCTACGACAGGATGGGAGACAAGACTACGTACAAGGATAGAGATGTACGATTACGCAAGGGAGCTACTCGAGGACCATTAGGATAAAGATATAGAATTGAGCTCAGGAATAAAGTTTACGTCCGCACTCCAAGTTGCCTATAGGAATGGAATCACGTTTGTTATAGGACCGCTGTCTTAAAACTCTGATATATATATATATATATATATATATATATATATATATATATATATATATATATATATATATATATATATATATATATATATATATCATAAGGCCAGTGGATCAAGCAATGTAATATGAACTTTGCAATGTGTTTTCATATTATCAATAAAAGTATGATTTTTTATATCAATCTTGTTCGCTCTGTGCGTATCAGCTACTGATCTAGGGACTGATACGTGATACACAGTGGACCCTAAATTAAGGGCCCGACAGTGGGTGGCTATTGCAATGGAAGGAAACGCCTGCGGCTATAAGATGTGTGTTTGTTTTTACCTGGAACTACTACTTTACTTGAGATTGCCGATCCGCCGATCAGTTAGTTCAGAATTAGATCCTGTAATCTCTTATTCATGCGCATTAAGGAAATTGTAAAGATAGGGAGCTTCCTCCCATTTCTAAAAAAGTCTACCTCGCCAGGTAAAGATAAGTGCATATAACTAAGATCCTATTTTTGTACTCCCTTTGGGATATCTTACTCAACAGCTAGCAGGATAGCCAAGCATTCCTTTTTATCTGGGATATAAAGATGTATCAATATTTGATGCTTTGGGTGTTACCTTTCCTTTCCCTACCTCAATTCCTCATCCATTCCATATGGATTCTCCACTGTCCCCTACAAGCTAAAGTAAGGGGAGAAACTATGCTAGCTCAAGCTAGAACTCACTTAGAAGGTTAGGAAAGAGTGAGTCAACAGGGAAACAGGACCTGCCAAAGCGCCCTCCTGAGATCGGACTCGAGGGAGGGTAAGACCGGAACGAGGTCTAGCCCGAGTGAAGGACACCCTCGAAAGGAATGCCTCCAAGCTAGTAAGTTTAATAAAGAAAGAAGGCTCGCACCATAATAATACATACCCTTTTTCCTCAATCATCAAGGTCGTGGATTTGGATCGATTTCGATTTTACGGGCTTCATACATTGTGAAGAAAAGTACTCGGCATTGGAAAGCATCACGTTCTGGCCACACACAAAAGAAGTCGGTGGAAGGTATGGAATTTCTTGGCCGAAGGTCTGAAAGAAAGTAATCGCTAGTGCTCTCGTTCCAGCAACGAGTCTTTTCTCTGCGAATTAAGGAAAACAAACTAACCTTGTCTGTCTATGTTCTCCTTGACATGAAAGAGTCTTTTCCTAACCTTGCTGTTCTACCTGGCTAGTTCACTTCACTTTTTTCGAGGGATCCTGCATTTGCTTCAGTTGATTAGGTGCCTTTTTCTTTACTCTTTCTAATATAAGGAAGATTTCCGCTGAGGCGGGCAAGGAAGGAGGAGGCAGGTCGTCAGGTATGAAAGAGAACCATCCATCCGCTTTTGTTTCTGAAATAGTCAGCATCGAAAGCCATGACAATTTCCTAAGCTAGGGCTAAGTACCAAAAGCAGACAGCTATTGAGTATTCACTAAATGAACAAGACAAAGGCTACCCTTCCTATCATGATCTGAACCAATAGCTTACAAAGAGAAAGACTCTGATTTGATAAACAACCTAGTAAGAAAAAGAAAGAATGACACGGACTTTTCACTAAAAAAAAGAAACTATCTATACTATAGGTTCCTAGACTCATCAAATAAATAGAAAATCTTCACTGAACAATAGCAAAAGTTCCCACCTAAGTTCGGTATCCTGGCCAAGTGCAGAGTAGAGAGAATCGGGTGCTTCCAGTGATTAGTGATCAGAAAGCCCAGTTTTCCCGAGCCTCCTAATAAAGAAAGGTTATAATCGGCGCTTCTACCTAACTATTTTTTTTTCATTTCTTTGATTGAACATTCCAAGCTTCCTTTCTATTATACCTAATGCCCATAGCTAGTTTGATTTTGGATTTGTCTATTCTTTTCTTTTTGAAAAAGCTTTATTCACCCCACGCGAGAGAGTTGAACAAATAGCATAGCCTATGGGATGTTGGCCCTAGTGAAGAGGAGCTCTTCGCAGTTGTCAGTGGAAAGATGGAAATTGGTTCTAAAAGAGCCGAGCTAGGGATAAGAGATATGGTTGGTTGGCAGAATGGAAGGAATGCTATTCTAATGGGAACCGGGAAAAGAATGGTTCCCAATATAGGGCCCAAAGAAGAGAGACGAAAGGAAGTAGTGAAAGAAGAAATCAAGTACGCGGATCAAAGTGAAAAACCACATAGCTACTAAGTTAAAACGTCCAATGAGAATGGAGATCAAGAAGGACATGAAATCCATTAGCAACTCTATCTATTATTTTATTATTGGCATTCCTTAACCAATATAAAAAGAAAGAGATCACAAGCGTTATCGGTCTCCATACGCATCTATCTATAAAAAGGAGTAACGCACCTGATATGAGATACATACTGGAGTCAAGGATTGAGAGCACTAGTGAGAAGGCAAAGAAATCATTTTTATGTATCGGAAGGGAAAGAAGGACCATCCATTGGCAAGCACTTAAGGACAATGACTGGATTAATGAACTCCGGCAACTGCTTTCTGTTCCAGTGTTGGGCATTCTTAACGTCATTACCAAAAGTAGACTTAGTTTTCTAATTCTGATAACGGCGCCAAAAATGCCGAACCTATCCCTCATGCCACTTAAGCCAAGTTGTCATCCCCAGCATGACATGAGAGACGCGGTATTGAAATATGCAACTGCTCTTCTAAATAAATAATAAATAAGATCTGCAAGCGCACAGATTAATACCGATGTAGCATTTTAACCGGGAAGTATTCCAGGTATCGTTATTTATATTTTTACCACTGGGAAGGGATTACTAACATCAATGTTGATTATGGAATGGAATATAGGAATGAGTATCAATCATTTCATGTATAAGTGAGAGCATTCATCTATCTCTTGCATACAGGGGTAAGTGTCACATAAAATATAGATAAAGTATGAATGGTGACAAAGATAATTAATCTGATAAGCTAGCCACATATAATAATGATAAGCACCTCAACAGATATTCTAGCAAGTCATTAGCATGGTATTAGGACGAACTACAAGGATATTTCTTAAGTTATTCTTAACTATAAAGTCTAGCATATCATAGTTAGTGCAAGTACACTTGGTAATCATTGCGAAAAAGGACTACGCCCATACATAGTGATATTATCAAGGAAGATGAGAAACATAGCAATCACTCCCCCGTAATAATGTTGCTCTGCCTGCCTTACACACGGGAGGGGGACTATATAAGAACCAACAAAGCTGTCACCATCGCGGACCACCCCACGATCCGGCATATAAGGTGCAATCGCAGATAAATATGGTCTAAGCACCACGCCTACACAATATTTATCATTTACCCATGGATCCGATGGATAAACGCTATACGATCCTAAACATGTATATAATTCCAATCTAACTAAGCCAAGCGTATAACTACGATAAACTAAGAACAATATAATCGCAAATAATAACAAGTAGAGCATAGTCATAATCAATATATTGAAATAGAACAAAGTTGTATTCATAATATTGAAGAACAAAGATGAACAATGAAGAACAGTAAAGGAATTACCAAGAATCCTCTTGATAGATCCGGAAACCAATCGAAGATTGACTTCTTCTAGTTCTAATCCTATGTAGCTATGCTATACTAGAGATCTAGTTGATGTGGTGGCTCTAGGGCTTGATCAGAGACTCTCCTCCTGAGATTAGGGTTTGAAGAATTGAGAATGAGGGAGTGCCTCCTCCAGGAGCCAGGGGTCCTGCTTATATAGCCCCCTCAAGTGAACGTGGGCCGTCGGATCAAACCGACATTAATCGTACAGTTTTCCTTGATCCCTTAGGTCGGTGGAGCATAATCCGCGAGACGGAGCCTGATTGGCTCTCAGGCCAGGGCGGCCGCCCTAGGGAGCAGGGCAGGCGCCCTGCCTCCGGGCCCGTTCGGCCTCCCGTTCGATCTCGTGGCTTCTGGAGTCTTCTAGATGATAGAAAATCGGTGAACACGTTATTATCTCTATGTAAACCCGACGTGTGGGCCTTTCCTCCATATTTTCTGATAACCCCCTGCAGAAACAGACAAACACAAAAACTCGTGGAATTCTGTCAGATAAAACCCTAAGTCTAGGCGTTGGTTGCATTTGGATCCTTTTCTTTATTTATTTGATAACTATATTTGGTACTTAAGGACCGTCAACAAACTCCCCCAAGCTTACCTCTTGCTCGTCCCTGAGCAAGGATAGACTCATTATGGATCAGAAGTTGCTGCAACGCCTTTGAACATTGACGGTACATATGCTTTCAAATAAGGTCTCATCCCTGAGTTAGAGTAAACTGTCAAGACTTAAAACTTACTCATTTTACCTTTCACCATGGGGCTTGCAACCGTCACCTGCATCTTGAGTGGTTAAAGATAGAACGGTCTAGTCAAACGCCATGTCTCTTATTCTTGATCAGCTATAGCTGTGGAGTTTTTGCAAATTTTTCAAATAAAACTCAGAGATTCCTTATATGACTTTCTCGGGTCTCTCTTTTGTGGTATTTCTGGATCCTTACCAAGGCAGTAATGGTATATGCCTTCTCTCTCAAAGTATGTGGTATTTATGGTATAAGGCGTAGTGACATTGCCTTCTCTCTCACCCTACTCTAATAAGGCTTTGATATCTGGAGCTCATAGGTGGGAGATACAGTATACATACTCATAGAACATTTATTGCATAGTCAAACCATGGATCCAGAGAAACAAGTCAATAAGTCAAATCAAGATGTGTATGTGTGGTGAATGAGTGGTGTATGGTGATAACAAAAGTCTAATGCTCTTTTTGAGGGAATACATACCTTTCTTGCTTTTTAAAACTTTTGAGGGGAATGAGATGCTCTATTTTTTTTCTCAGGTGGGTATTGTACCCCTAATTCTACTGTCGGACACTTGTCCATTTTTACCTCTCGTCTCACTTTTTCTTTCTTCGAGGTTCCGAGCACTTGCTCCTTTTTATTTCCTCGTTTTTTTAGAGCAATCTCCCTCTTTTGAAAATATAGCAAGTGGTAGTAGAAATGACTTGAGCATTAACTTCACAGGGAATAATAGGAATGTGATAATATTTTTGGCTATTCTCTCCCGGGTCAGGAGTAGAATAATTTTGGGTGAATCTGGAGATGGAAATGAGTGGATATATGTGGATGCGTACTTCCGGAGTAGAAGCAGCATGTATGAGTGAACATGCAAGTGAATCTTGATTTTAACCACATGACAAGTTCCTAAGGGTCTACACAGCTTGACCACACTCAATGCCCATAAGCAGTAAGTAGTAAAAGTGCGGCTCTTAATCTAACAAGCATGTATATATGGCTGTGGTAGGAATTTAAACTCTCATCATACAGGAACTCATCATGCAACATTTTAAAGATTTTCAAAGATAAAATTCTCCAGAATTCTAGCATCTCTAGGAACAGATAAACAGCAGCTCAACCTTCCCATATCATATCCGCTAACAACTTAGACTTCAGATCAAGTTCTCTTCCCACTAGTTCAGGTTTAGAGCCAGTTTTAAATTATAACAGTTATGTCTAAACTAGAGAGAGAACAAATTTGAAAATTAGGCAGAGCAACTATTCATCATATCCATGCTAGAGTTTTATTTTCAAGATTCAGTTTAGCATAGCTACTTTATTTATTTATTAAACTAAGCAAATATATATAAACACAAAATATTTATTTGGGTTTTCATGATTATGCATCTTTTTATTTTAATAAAGCATAGGTATAAATGTAGATAAAAATACTTCTCGGGATAAATGGGGGTGCTCTCCCCCAAGCTGGATCTTGACGTAATTTCTTCTGATGTAGCTAGCAGGTGCAGAGGTGTATTTGAATGTCGGCAGCACCCTGACAACGATTAGGATGTCCTCCATCTGCTAGTCTTTCTGAATTCTGTGGAGCTCAAATAGACAACAAAGCTTCGTGGAACTTGATTAAGCGTTAGCATAAATATCTAGCCTTTATCATGTTTGAGCTTCCTTGATAAATGTCACTCTCTATTTTTATTTTCATTTTTATAGAACAGAAAAAATATATTATTTTTTTTTATGCCACCACAGTGAATGTACTTATGGGTTTTATGCCACTCGCATACTCACATGGGGCTTACTGTTTTCAATATTTTTTTAGACAGAATGAACATGATTAACTGAGCAATAATTAAAGAGAAAATGATAACTACCAAGTTTACCTCTTGGCACGGCGTTCGGTGTTTTTAAGTCCTCCGAACAGGACTTCTTTTCTTCTTAGTTGTCCTGGGATTTGGGTGGCGTAGACGGTGGTTCTGGCAGCGCCTCCTCTTCTTGTGTAACTGTCTTCGCTTTCCATACCCGACTTGGTGCTTCGGTCTCCTGTTGTGTATCCTCGGGCCTTATGACCTCTCCTTCATAGTCTGCCCATACGTCCTTGATGATTTGCCTCCTTTGGTTACGGTTACGTCGCCTTCTTTTTGTCCTGACCTGCTTAGAATCTTCAATTATATAGTTAGGGTCATTAAAGTAGCGGTGTACCTTCTCAGAGGGGAAATGCATATGGACTTCTCCGGTTCCAATGTAGATGATTGCTTTGACGGTGCCTAGGAACGGTCTTCCTAGGATGATGGGTGGCTCGTACTCGTCGTCTCCCATGTCAATGACCTGAAAGTCTGTATGGACAAAATGATCGTTAATTTTAATAGGGACATCGGTTACTATACCTTCAACCTTTCGGGATGTCTGATCTGCCATCTGGAGCTGAGTGTATGTTGGTTTTAAGGGCATGGTCCCGTACAAGAGCTGATAGGTGACTGTGGCCATTATGTTGACGCCTGATCCAGTGTCGCAGAGCGCCTTCTGAAAGGAGTATCCATTGATTGAGCACTCAATGCTTGACATACCTGGGTCATCCTTCTTGATTAGGAATGGCGACTTGGGTCGTCGGTCTTGACATCCTTGAACTGCAGTGACCATCTTAGCTGATTCGGTCCATCCTTGGTTGTTCTTGTTCTGCTTGTTCCTCCTGTCCTCTTCCTTGGTTCATGTTGGGGTTTCTCTGGGATTTGTGTAATCTTGTTCTTGAAGGAAAACGTCTCCTTCCTCCCCTTGATGTTGAAGTTGATCTTCGCAGCGCTGGCGTAGATGACAGCTCCCGAGGTGTTCAGGAATGGCCTTCCCAGAATAACTGGTGACCTCTCATCGGACCCGGTCTCTATCACCACGAAGTCAGCTGGAGCATACGAGGTACCAACTCGGACACACATGTTCTTTAATATTCCTTTAGGAAAGCTTAGTGTCCGATCTGCAAGCTACAAACACATAGTTGTTTCTGATAAAGGATATGTAAAGAATTTTTCATAGAGTACCCTGGGCATAATGTTGACGCTGGAGCCAAAGTCGCAGAGTGCTTCTGGGAAGTCCACCATGCCGATGGAGATCGGGATGACGGGGCTTCCTGGATCGCCTCTCTTGACTGACAGAAGGTCATTATGTACTCCGACAGCGGGATTACTCCAATAGTTACCTGCATCAAACATGTCTACAAGATTTACAGATTCTAATCCTTCCGGTTGTGATGGTATACCGGGGTTAGTAGCAGGAACAGCAGCAGCTATTTGATTTAACTGAGATTCAATCATTTTATTAAAGCTAATTTGGTTTTTGATGGCAGTAGAGAAATTATCCATTCTATTATTTATGTTTTCTAGTATTTTATCATTGGATGCCAATTTCTTAGACAAGTTATCCATTAGCTTTCCTTGATTAGACACTAACTCTCTCAGGGGTGGAAAATTATTATTGTTGTTGTAAGAGTTATTACCTTGATAATTACCTGAGTAGTTACCTGAGTAGTTAGGCCTCTGTTGATTCCAACCTTGATTTTGTTGAGGACGGTTGTAGTTGTTGTTGTTGTTGTTGTTGATGTACCTTGCATCCTCAAGCATCTCAGGGCAGTGATTGCCTGAGTGTCCAGTGTCTCCACATTCCTCACAAGTCATGTGAGAGTCGTAGACATTCATGACTTCTCTTTTGTCTCCAGCTTTGTCATCGAGCTTTTTCATGAGTAGGTCTAACTTTGCAGACAGCATGTCTACCTCCTTGCGCTGGTGCATACCTCCACCCTTCTTGCGTGTTTGAGTCCTCTCTTCGTTCCAACCTTGGTTGGACGCCATCTTCTCCACAAGGGCTGTAACTTGTGGTATGGTGAGTGATAGAAATGCGCCTCCAGCTGCAGCATCCATGGTCTCACGAGCACTAGTGATGAGCCCATGATAGAAAGTCTGCATAAGTAGCCAGCTCTCCATTCCATGATGGGGACATTCTAGGATGTAATCTTGAAAGCGCTCCCATGCTTCTAGAACGGATTCATCATGTTGTTGCTGAAAACTTGTAATCTTCCCACGGAGAGCATTGGTCTTGCCCATGGGAAAGAACTTAGCCAGAAAGTTCGTAGAGCAGAGTGCCCACGTAGTGTTCTTATCCTTCGTCGCGTAGAACCACTGTTTCGCTCTCCCCAATAGTGAGAATGGGAAAAGGCGAAGTAGTATGGCGTCTCTGGGAACATCTAATAAAGTGAATGTGCTGCAAATCTCTAGGAAGTATTGGAGATGAGCACTTGCATCTTCGTGCGGCTTCCCACAAAACTGGTTGGCTTGTACCATGTTGATGAGCCCTGGCTTGAGCTCAAAGTTCTTGTCGATGGCCGCGGCAGGTCCAGTGCGGATGTTGTCCGTAGTGGGAGCTGAGAACTCGCGGATCGTCTTGTTCGCCATGGCTGCGAACTCTGTTGACAAATTTCGGATGAAACTTCGGCGGTCTTCTGGATTGGATGAAGTGTTGCATCGAAGTGTTGACTTCTTGAGCTTGGCTCTTGCCCCTCTGATTAATGCTTCGGGGTTGTCAACAAAATTTTCTAGAAGATGTCCTCTATTCATACATCACCCTGCAAAACAATAAGAATGGAAAAATACAGGGGTAAATCTGTATGGGAGAATTGATGATCTCAATCACTTAATGATGCGAATGATGACTCAAATTCCGTATTCATTCCTTGTTAGTAAATCAACCTTCCCCGGCAACGGCGCCAAAAATGCTTGTTGGGCATTCTTAACGTCATTACCAAAAGTAGACTTAGTTTTCTAATTCTGATAACGGCGCCAAAAATGCCGAACCTATCCCTCATGCCACTTAAGCCAAGTTGTCATCCCCAGCATGACATGAGAGACGTGGTATTGAAATATACAACTGCTCTTCTAAATAAATAATAAATAAGATCTGTAAGCGCACAGATTAATACCGATGTAGCATTTTAACCGGGAAGTATTCCAGGTATCGTTATTTATATTTTTACCACTGGGAAGGGATTACTAACATCAATGTTGATTATGGAATGGAATATAGGAATGAGTATCAATCATTTCATGTATAAGTGAGAGCATTCATCTATCTCTTGCATACAGGGGTAAGTGTCACATAAAATATAGATAAAGTATGAATGGTGACACAGATAATTAATCTGATAAGCTAGCCACATATAATAATGATAAGCACCTCAACAGATATTCTAGCAAGTCATTAGCATGGTATTAGGACGAACTACAAGGATATTTCTTAAGTTATTCTTAACTATAAAGTCTAGCATATCATAGTTAGTGCAAGTACACTTGGTAATCATTGCGAAAAAGGACTACGCCCATACATAGTGATATTATCAAGGAAGATGAGAAACATAGCAATCACTCCCCCGTAATAATGTTGCTCTGCCTGCCTTACACACGGGAGGGGGACTATATAAGAACCAACAAAGCTGTCACCATCGCGGACCACCCCACGATCCGGCATATAAGGTGCAATCGCAGATAAATATGGTCTAAGCACCACGCCTACACAATATTTATCATTTACCCATGGATCCGATGGATAAACGCTATACGATCCTAAACATGTATATAATTCCAATCTAACTAAGCCAAGCGTATAACTACGATAAACTAAGAACAATATAATCGCAAATAATAACAAGTAGAGCATAGTCATAATCAATATATTGAAATAGAACAAAGTTGTATTCATAATATTGAAGAACAAAGATGAACAATGAAGAACAATAAAGGAATTACCAAGAATCCTCTTGACAGATCCGGAAACCAATCGAAGATTGACTCCTTCTAGTTCTAATCCTATGTAGCTATGCTATACTAGAGATCTAGTTGATGTGGTGGCTCTAGGGCTTGATCAGAGACTCTCCTCCTGAGATTAGGGTTTGAAGAATTGAGAATGAGGGAGTGCCTCCTCCAGGGGCCAGGGGTCCTGCTTATATAGCCCCCTCAAGTGAACGTGGGCCGTCGAATCAAACCGACATTAATCGCACGGTTTTCCTTGATCCCTTAGGTCGGTGGAGCATAATCCGCGAGACGGAGCCTGATTGGCTCTCAGGCCAGGGCGGCCGCCCTAGGGAGCAGGGCGGGCGCCCTGCCTCCGGGCCCGTTCGGCCTCCCGTTCGATCTCGTGGCTTCTGGAGTCTTCTAGATGATAGAAAATCGGTGAACACGTTATTATCTCTATGTAAACCCGACGTGTGGGCCTTTCCTCCGTATTTTCTGATAACCCCCTGCAGAAACAGACAAACACCAAAACTCGTGGAATTATGTCAGATAAAACCCTAAGTCTAGGTGTTGGTTGCATTTGGATCCTTTTCTTTATTTATTTGATAACTATATTTGGTACTTAAGGACCGTCAACATGCAGCACGTTGCCAACTAAGCTCTCTTACGTACCAACTGAGCCACTTATTTACAATGGAAAGGTAAGTCCGTTAGGCACAACTGCAAATGGAGTTTATTACCTTAGCATTCCCAACTGTAAGGGATTACCTTAGGACAACTGGAAATGGGACGGGAGAGGCTTTAGAAACTAATCTTTCAGCTTCATATGCCGCCGATCCTTGACAGGCAAAAGAAAACCTCTATTCCGAGGCTAGCTTTCTTCCTTGTTTGGTGGGGCTCTCCGCCTTTACCTACCCGTTCTTTCCTTGCCACCATTGTGGTGCCGGTCTCACCCCCTCTGCTGAGGAAGGGCTTTCCTCTTCTTCCTGTGTACATCTAGTGACTCGACTCGTGTCTTGGAGGTCCTAATGTTCCTATTTGCCTTTGTGTTTTTGCGCCTCTAGAAGCCTCATCGCTTTTTCACGGTCAAAGTTCAAGAAATAGGGTTTCTGAGAAAGAATGAACTGTAGACCCGCTAAACAGCTGCACCAAGAAAAATGGCTCTTTCAGCACCCTCAAGAATAGCTTGCGCGTTGGCCCAAAGAATCCCATTTCTTTCTTGGTTGGACTAACCCAACCGGCAATTTCCGTCTTTCTGAATTGGGAAAGTCATTCAGTTACGATCTGAACGTTCGATGTGATACGGACTACTTTAGCTTGGAGTATTCATTTCTCAATTGTCATGTCAGATCGGTGCTCGACAAAACTGATAGATGTGTGACACTGAGAAGGAGACGGGGACACAGGAGAAAGTGATAAGAGATTTGGGTGCACACGTGGCACACACATCATAATGTTGTTTTTTATCCATGGCGCTTGGACTTTCCCAAACCGTACTGTATCTTAACATCTTAATGCTATACCTCTCTCAACCACCCCCCATCATGCACGTATTTTTCAACATATTTATTTTCCAAATCCATATATTAAACTAAGGCCGTACGTTTTATAAGAAATTTTTCGTATGTTGAAGTTGTGTACTTCCTCCATCTCAAATTATAAGATGTTTGACTTTTTTGACCCCAAGTTTGATCACTCGTCTTATTCAAAAAATTTATGCAAACATAGTCAGATTTAAGTCATTCCTAAAGAACTTTTATTAATAAAGCAAGCCATAGCAAAAGAAGTGATATTTTGCATAATTTTTTGAATAAGACGAGTGGTCAAACTTGGTGTCAAAAAAACGTCTTATAATTTGGGATGGAGGAAGTACGTTTTTTCCTGTATATATAGGAAACTTTTTCCTGTACGTTTTTTTCTTGATGAATATTTTCCCCGTACTTTGAAGTTGCTTTTGTACCCTATACAATGAGATTTTAGGCTGTTTTTTTAATCTATATAATTGTGGAGATGGAGTCTTTCAATCAATGGCCCGTATTTTTTTCAAGAAATTTTTTCCGTAGGTTGAATTGTAAACGTGAGTACAGGAAACTTTTTCGTATACATCTTTTTTCTTGATGAAATATAACAATCGATGAACAAGCCAATTTACAATACAAAGAAAACACAACACAAATGCAACAAGAATCCAAAGCATAAATCAATTTACAGTTCAAAGACATCGTGCAAATACTTGCAAGAACAGGAAGAAGAAAGTGAGAAGATCCCATGCGCTGCTTGTGCCCATGGTGGCCACTGCAGCACATGGGCCGCCCAGCCGCACCCGCACCAGGCTCACCCTACTACTCCCATGCTATAGGGCCGCCCAGCCTCGCCTATGGCGGCCATAGCCACGACCCACACCAGGGCCTCCCACCCGCGCCCGCACCGGGGTGAGGCCAGAGGCCGAGAGGACAACCTAGCTAGGGGAGGAGATCTGGGGAGAGACAGGAGAGGAGATTGTGTGAGTGTGAGAGGGAGGAGGAGAGAGGGACGGAGGAAAAGTATTAGGGAGAGGCACGAGAGAGTTCGAGTTGAGTCTGTGTGGATTTAACTATGCTTGAATAAAATTGTAGGTTCGGTGGTATTATCCGGCAATAAAAAACCCACCTATCACTATTGGTTAAAGTACACACACACACACACACACACACACATATATATATATATATATATATATATATATATATATATATATATATATAACTATTACCCTACAGCTAGCTACAAAATAACTTATTCTATAGCCACTTTGAGTTACGATAATTGCTATGCTAATTTACGAAATTATAGTAACTCCTTACTATGTGATTTACTATAACATTATGGTAAATATCCCCATGTGTTATAGTAATTCAACTATCGTAAATATATACTGACATTGTCGTAAATTAGTATATAAAATTATCGTAAATAGAGGTGGCTATAAAATAAGTTATTTTATAGCTAGCTATAGAGTATACTCTATATATATATATATATATATATATATATATATATATATATATATTATCATTGCCGGTTCAGTAATGAACCAACAGTCAACAGTGAATGCATGTTCTCTCTAGTAGCGAAGGTTGCAGCAAAACTGCACCAAAATTTCACTACACAATCACTAAAAGCACCCAAGCATCAAAAGAAATGTCGAGTCACTTTCAACTGTACAGGAGGCAAAGTTTGGTGCTAGAATCTCAAAATCATATCCTCCAGCCGTCATCGACAATGACAACTGAACTAAAACTACTATCCTTTCTGCCTACCATCCTCTCTGCCTACCTGATATAGATATCTATGTTTATAAATATAGTGGCATATATACACAAGGTAGCTAGCGCCAAGTGGAAGGCACGTATGCATAGTTACTAGCTACTACTACTACATAGCCGCTGCATGCAGCTGAGGCCATATGCATCAAGCAACCATGCAAGTCCTCCTCCTGCTGCTCCCGTTGGTTCTCCCGGTGGCTATCCTAATCGTCCGGCGTGCAACGCCGCCGATCAAAGCACGCCTGTCCACCCTCAAGTCTGGCATAGCACGTGCACGTAAGCCAGTTATCATCAAGGACTTCGCCACGGCGCACCACCACCATCTACTCGTCCGGGGCAGCCGCATGCCGTCCGCGTCACCCAGCGCCATCATCACCGGCCGCCGCTACCACAACATCATTTCGGCACCCTCCGGCGAGCTCTGGCGCACCCTCCGCCATAACCTCACCTCAGGAGTCGTCCACCCGACGCACCTGCACCGCTACGCGGCCGCGCGGCGCCAGGCGCTACGCGGACCTCAGGGAGCAGCAGCTCACCAACGGCGTGGCGCTCGCTGCGGAGAGCATCCGCGACGCGGTATTTGGCCTCGCCTCCACCATGTGCTTCGGCTACGGCGTTGACGCCGGTGTGGTTCGAGCCATGGCCGACGTCCAGACCAAGCTCATCCTATCCTTGCCTGCGCTGCGCACGTTCGCGCCCGGGCCGTTAACGTTCCCGGCGGTGTCTAGGCTAATCTACCGCAAGCGGTGGAACAAGCTGGCCGGGATACGGCAGAAGCAGGAGGAGCTGTACCTCCCGCTCATCGACGGCTGCCGCAGACATCGCCGGGACTCTGACGAGACGCCGAGTTATGTACACACGCTCCTGGACCTCCATGTCCCGGTAGAATTTGAAGCAGACGACCACAACAGCGGAGGCAAGCAAAGGCAGCAGCGGAGGCTCGAGGACGGTGAACTCGTGGGACTCTGCTCGGAGTTTCTTGGTCAAGTAACTGAATCCACAGCCGCGGCGCTGCAGTGGATCATGGCAAACCTAATCAAGCACCCAGAGATACAGCAGGCCATCCGGGAGGAGATCAACGCTGCTGTGGACGCCGACGCCGAGGAGGTCGGGGAGGAGGTTCTTGGGAAGCTGGACCACCTCAACGCTGTCATCTTGGAGGCGCTCAGGCTGCATCCCACCATCATGTGGGTATTTAGGCAGGTAATAAGCCAAGTATAGCCCTAATAAAGTACCAAATAATTCATTATATATACATATTATAACACTATCGAACCAATCTCATGAATATGAAAAAAAAGGTGATGGAAGAAGACCAAGTGGTTCATGATGGCCAACGTATTCCCACGGGTACCGACATAATGTTCTTATTAGAAGCACTGGGACGGGACAAGGCGGTGTGGGATGACCCTGATGAGTTCAAGCCCCAACGTTTCCATGGATGTGGAGGTGGAGAAAGCACTACCAAGAACCTGCTGTCCATGGCCTCGGAGATGAAGATGATGCCTTTTGGGGTCGGCAGGAGGATGTGCCCTGCTATAAGCGTCTCGCTGCTCCACATCAGCTATTTCGTGGCAAACCTTGTGAGGGAGTTTGTGTGGGAGGAAGTGGAGGGTGAGCATGCCGTCCAATTCCAGACGGACACCAGCATCATGTTTTTCAACTGCATGGCGCGTCCACTACGTGCTCACCTTGTGCCTCGCCGGTCGGAGGCCAAAAAGATTTGTCATTAACTAGACACGTGTCCGGGTCCATTTGGAACACAGACGATTGATATGATCATAGTGATGCTTTGCTGCACTTTTCCGTATGTGGACCTTTGATATTTCTACTATCTCGATGGTTATAGGACTACGGAGTACCTATAGAATATCTCATATCTGTAGCCAAATCAGTACGTTGTAATAAAGATTTGTATTTCCATTACATACGGATGTGCTTTCTATTTAAACCACCATATGGTGCCTTCTATCTGCTTTGCTTAGTCTAAGAGTAAGTTTAATAAGTTTGGCTATAAGTAAGCCAGGGACGGAGCCAGGTAACAGTCATGTGTGTCACAATATATACATGTCAAAAGGTATATATAACGCCCAAATAAATGTTTGTGTTACGATACAAAAGAAAGCAGAAAAACTAAAAAAATGAAGGGAAATTAATTAGTCTTAGGCCTCTAACCTTCACCCGATCCTATGTTTTAGATATGTATTCATTTGTGGGACCAGCCACTCATGTTTTCCCTTCCTTTATCTCCTCCCCCCACATTATTCCGGCTCCCCTAGCTAATCGTCCTCTTCCAAATGCGCCGCCAATGCTCTTGCTCCTCCTCCCTCCCTTATGCTTGCTGAACGGCTTCTCCATCCCTTACCCGCGCACAGAGGCACTATGGCGTTGGTAGCCGGGAGCAATGGCTGCTAGGGACAGATGGGTTCAACACATGGCGAGTAGAAATAAAAATGGGACAAATATTTCTCGATATCCTTCTGTCTCGAAAGGGTTACAAACCTATATAGATAGTCCGTATTGGAACTCTAACATTTAATATCCGTATGCATCCGAATACGAATACTTCAGATTTCTAATATGTATATGGGATAGATATCAATATCCGACATAATCTGTATCTCCATTTCTGAGATCCGAGAAAATATATGGGATAGCATGTAGGATCATTGATATCCATCTATATTTGATCAAGTTTCATTCCTAGCGATGGGTAAGCGACAAGCGCATGTCGTGTATGCAGTGAGGCTTGCGTCCGCGAATAATGTCATCCTACATTGGGACCCTTGAGTGATGGCCTGTCGGCATCGTGAAGCCAGTCCTATTGGTTAGGTGCATGACCAAGCAACGGTGGTACGAAGCTGGCCCTGCTAGGTAGGGGTGCAAAGCTGACGAGGGTGGGCAAGCAACAGGCACACAGCGCAGACGCGGCGAAGACGAGCTAAGAGTGACGGTCTATGTGTGGATGTCATCCCAAGTGTTCGAGGGACGGTTCATGGGAGCACAGGTAGTGGCAGGTCCCACAAACCTCAGAGAATCGTGACTAACATCAAATCTTACGACAACCAGCTCTCATTTCTCTCTCATCCATTTAGGCATTTGTAGTTTGGCTATAAAAAACTGAGATATATTATTTTTTGACAAGAAACATACTTTCATTTCAACAGCAGCCAGTTGTGAGGAATACAAGGTTGCAATTTACATTTTGCAGTGCTTCCTTGACATGGCACTGATTTGCGTGAGCCATATTTGTGCATGTGATGCAAACATGAGAAGGCTGAGAATGGTTTGCTTCAAACGCTTGCTTTGCTAACAAATGGGCCATTTGGTTGCCTTGCCTTGTGTAGTTGGTTCGTAACTACGAGATGCATTTTGTTGTTCGACGGAAGTCGCTGTGTCACACGGATCCTAATAACTTTTTTTTTTCTGAATTTTCTTCCCGTTTTATCCGGTGCGCATCGCGGTTCTTGACTTGTCGGGCCAGGGCCCTTATCCGGTCGTCTCTATCTCCTTTAGCCACTCCTACCGAGGCAAGCGTGCTCTGCTCCTGCGCGCGCGACGGCGCGAGGGCAAGCAGCGGCTCCGTGTTGCGCCCGTGCGAGGGGAGGGGAACCAGAGCTCCGGCGGCCCCCGCGGTGAGCTTCATCGCCCCCGCCCCATGTCTGTGCCTCTCGTTGGGTTGCCTCGTATCCCCATCCCAACATCTTCTTCCCTCCCATTCCCATGGAGCTCCTCCCGGCTCCGTTTCCCTCTTTCCTCCCTAGACCCCACCAATTACCTCCCCAATTGCCTCTTTCCAGACCCTGCCATGGCCGCCTCCAAGAGCCCATCATGGCTGCGTTCGCCCAGGCTCCTCCCCTCGCGCTCCCCTTCCAAGAAGCAACAAGAAGCAGCAGCTCTCAGCCCCCACGCCCAAGTACCCGTCCCCGTCCCCGTCCCCCCGTCCACAGACCAACAACAGCTCACCCGCCGCCGCCTGGCCCTTTCCATTCCTCCTCCGCCAGCAGTGAGCCCCTCATTGTCTCCGAGACGAAGCTCATCACGATGCACTCCTGCGCGGGGCGCCTCGGGGACGCTCGCAAGGTGTTCGAAGGAATGGCGTGCAGGGACCTGCTCGCCTGGTCGGCCATGATCGGTGCATACGCCATCAGGGGCCTGTACAGGGAGGTCGTTGTGCTCGCGGTGACCATGGTCAGGGAAGGGGTCGTTCCGGATAGGTTCCTGATCACCCGGATTCTACAGGCGTGCGCGTACACAGAGGACCTGGAGCTCGGGGTGGCGATGCATTCCCTGGCGATCCGGAGTGGTTTCACGGCGGAGACGGCGAGGGACGTGCCGGTCGGGAACTCGGTGCTGGCGATGTATGTCAAGTGTGGAGAGGTGGGCCGTGCACGTGTGGTGTTTGAGAAGATGGGGCAGCGGGACCTGGGCACGTGGAACTCGATGATTTTCGGGTGTTGCCAGTCCAATGAGTGGGAAGAGGCGCGGAGGCTGCTCGATGATATGAGGCGCGATGGTATGGAGCCTGGGGTTGTTACATGGAACACACTGATTTCGAGCTATGCAAGGTCTGGGGAACTTGATGTGGCCATGGAGGTGCTGGAGCAGATGGAGGAGTCTGGTGTTGCTCCGGATGTTGTCACCTGGACTAGCCTTGTGTCTGGTTTTGTCCACAGTGATAGCGGTGGCGAGGCACTTCAGTGTTTCATGCGCATGCGTCTTGCTGGAGTCGAACCGAATGGCATGACAATCGCGAGTGCCATCTCAGCTTGTGCTAGTTTGAGGCTACTGAGTCAGGGCATGGAGCTCCATTGCCACGCGATTAAGGTTGGGAGTGTGAACAATGTGCTCTCAGGGAACTCCTTGGTTGACATGTACGCAAAATGTGGAGAAGTTGTTGCGGCTAAGAGAATATTTAATGAGATACCCGAGAAGGATATCTTCTCCTGGAACTCAATGGTTGCAGGGTATGCACATGCAGGCTACTGCGGCAAAGCATATGAGCTTTTCTGTAAGATGGAGAGCCTTGGTGTTCGGCGCAATGTGATAACGTGGAATATAATGATCTCGGGATACATAAGAAATGGGGATGATGAGAGAGCTTTTGAGCTATTTCAGATGATGGAAAGCTACGGAGTAAAAAGGGACACAGCTTCATGGAATGCACTCATTGCTGGTTCGGTGCATAATGGCCATTCTGATAGAGCCCTGAGAATATTTCGGCAAATGCAATCACTCTTGGTGAGACCAGATTACATCACAATATTAAGTATCATTCCAGCATTTGCAAACCTAGTTGCATTTTCGAAAGTACGGGAGATCCACGCCTGCATTTTTCACAACAATTTGGAAACGGATGGGAAAATTGCAAATGCACTCATCAATGCCTATTCAAAATCTGGCGACCTTGCTGGTGCTTGTGCTATTTTTGATAGGCACTCATCAAGGAACATTATTTCTTGGAATTGTATAATTCTTGCACACTTGCTGCATGGTTCTCCAAGTGAAGCACTGGATCGCTTTTGTGAGATGAAACAAGAAGGCATGCGGCCAGATCATACAACTTTGACTGCCGTAATCAAGGCCTATGGCCTCCAGGGGAAGGTATCTGAGGCGAAACAAATATTTTACAATATGACCCATGATTACAACATTGCTCCAGATTTAGATCATTACGCAGCTATAGTTGATCTCCTTGGCCGCTCAGGGAGTCTACAAGAAGCATATGAGTTTATTGATAATATGCCACTCATACCCAATTTAGCAGTCTGGGAGGCATTGCTTACTGCTGCAACTATTCATGGAAATGCAAGGCTAGCAAACCTGGCAGCAAGAGAGCTGTCATCGCTTGATCCCAGTGACCCTAGAATCCAAAGACTGGTTTTTAATTACTGGGATCTAACTGGAAAATCTGTTGATGTGCCACTCATGACGGTATACAACAAAGGAAGAGAGTTGGAAGATGTTGATAGTTGTTCGGTTGAAATCAAGAACAAGGTCTATTTGTTCTCAACCCGTAATAATTTAGCATTAGAGAGTACAGTAGCTGAATTGAAGTTGATAATGATTCAGATCAGAATGTCATTGCTGAACATCTGCAATGGGACTGACGCTGAAGAAGAGAAAGAAGAATTATCTGGAATACATTGTGAGAAGGTAGCAATTGCTTTTGCAATTTCAAACTCCCCTCCTTTCAGAAGCATACGGATAATAAAGACTTCAAGGATGTGTAGCTGTTGTCACATCTTTGCCAAGCTGGTTTCAGAAAAATACGAGCGGCAGATACTGATCAAGGATTCAAATTGTTTGCACAAGTTTAAGGATGGAAAGTGCTCTTGTGAAGATTATTGGTGAATACAACTAATATAAGTGTACCAATGGTCCTGTTCATGTATGTGTCTTCCGGACTGGTTTTTTCATGTATGAGTGTAGTACATTCAGTTCATGGTTGTATTGGTACGGAAAATTACTATAGCTGGTTTTGCTCATAAGAAAAGCCTAATGTTGTTTTATTGCTACTTTTTTAGTAGGAAGTAGTAGATATCTTTATCTTCTTTGGCTGGGGCTTACTATACTTTAGTTAACTTCTCTCAAGCTTGAATTTATTGGTGTTCAAATGCTACCTGCTACAGACAGAGGCAGAGCTCCCCCTATGGTTTATGGCAGCTCTAATAAAGGGAATGACAATCGATTTATGGAATCTAGATCAACCATTAGACAAGTATGTTGCAATGACACTGTAAATTGTTTTTTTGCAGCTTGTCTCATGTTACATTTTCTAATGTTCTCTTGGTGCTTAGGGTGTTCTTGCACAGAGAAGGTCAAATCTTGGTGGAAATCAGTTCCTGCTACAAAGCAGGTTGTGAAGAAGGCTCCTGCTATGCCAATGCGCAATGGGGCTGTCTGATGGAAAAGGCCAAGGTATCAATCAGTATTATGTTTTTTCCTCGTCCCTTTTTTTGCCATGTTTTCATCTCAATAAATTGTTATGTTATGGACAGGTAAACAATGGTTATCTTATTGCTTATGAGAAAGTTTGCTGCATTCATGGGGCTGTTAAATTTATTGAGTCGTACACCTTGGGTTATATTGGCTGAGAATGATTGTGATGCTGGTGTTTGCATGGTAAGTTTATAAAGTACAATCAACTTCATATTCTTGTGGCATAAGGCCTATTTTCTTGGTTGAACTGCTACAAATATATGATGAATAGAACTTATGAGCCTTAAAGTTTCATTAAAATTTATGGCAGTTGCCTTTATTCTGGTTGAGCTGGTCAAATTTTTGAACTTGCTGGAGCACCCTGAATATGGGGGAGCTGCTATTCGACCCCTCACTTTTTGATTTAGTCAAAGGTAATCCCTTTACCAGAAAACTTTTTAGATGGCTATTCGACCCCTCACTTTTTGGTGCATGAACTCAGGCAACTGGTTAAGTCACATTCAATGATGTTTGACAGGAAGATTATTGGAGCCCTCGAGGACATGTCCCTGAAGGCGAGAAAGCTCACTCATCCTGAATGGTGCTGCCTTTTACTTCTTGCTACATTTTCTTGTTGTGAATTCAAATTGCCATTCATCCCCTGTTTTGAGATAAAATAAAGTTGGGCAAAAACAACGTCTGTTAAATATATAGGCTTTAGTGGAATAATTCTGGTAACACGGAGCATGTTATGATGAGATAAGAATGATAATTTTTGGTGAAATAGAGTAGATGCAGAGGGATAGAAACAAGCTTACTCCTTTTTAATGATTGGTCAGTTGTGCTAAACTGTATCACGTGAAGGACTCTGTATCTGTATGCATTGCCTGCATACAGATACATGAAGCAAGATGATGCTTGCATTTGTTTTCATCATTGGCTGTCACATAAATTAGTAAAGACTTTTCTAATTTTTGCCAGAGACTTGTTTCCTGGCTAGAATGAATTGTGCTTTATTTTATCAGCTTGCTTGTCCTCAGATCAAAATAGATGTATTGTTTGGAGCTTTCATTAGGCAAAGCTTCAATCTTTTTTAATCTGAAAATTTTGCTACATCTGAAATTGTTCAGGTTTCATGTTAGAGAGAGTTTCTAATTTTCTTGACTTTGCGACTGGACCATCTTGGGATCGTATTGCAACCACTATTTCCTGTGCTTGCTAGCATCAATTGGCAAGGGATATTATGCTGCTGCTGCACTTGAGACAGGTACCTGTAATTCTTGTCTTTGCATTATGGTCTAGCTTCATGTACCTTTCCCATTATCATTTCTGTATCCTTTTGTTGATATGAGCATGACCTCAAGATTCCATTGCTTGATGTATGCAAACATAAGCCAATCTTTTACCCGCTTCTTTATAGTTCCTGTTATGGCAATGCCACATCTGAATGTTTGCAAGGCTTGTGCTGTTGAGAAGATGGTCACTCAGCCAGTCCGAGTGCATGTCAAACTCTTGACCTGTCTTTCTGAATAAGTAGTATTATGATTTTAAAGACTAAACTGTTTGGATTATTCTTCTTGTGTCTGTGTTCACACTATTGCTCTGTCAGCCTGAATGTGAAGTAATTTTCATAGAAAGCAATCTCCTTGGTTTTTTAAAGCCAACACTAGAGCTGGCATTTATTTTTTCTCAAAAACGCAGGAGCTAGAGCTGACATTTAGAAAAGAATAATTATAAGCCCCAATGACCGGAGCATTTTGAATAGCCAACATTTTGGATGCATATAGTAATGGGAGTGACATAGATCTCTTCACATTTTTCTAATATATAACCTATACATTCCTTGCTGATTAGAGACGATGTCAGAAACTGAGAACTGTCTGTGCTAAGAGTAGGTTTTCACTATGAAGGATTTACTCCTTGCCATTTGTTTCTCTTATTGTCACCCAAGTAAGTCCCGACGTGGTAATATTTCTAAAACCTGAAAGATCTGACCTTGAGGTTATTAATCACATCGTGGAATTATTTGGCCATACCTCAGGACTCAGGACATGAACAAAAGTTCAGTATTGGCGTATAGCCCATCCAGTGCAGAGATGTTGAGGTGAGAACTATTTCAGAAACACTCCCATGTGAGCTGAAGGACTTTCCATGTACTTACCTTGGCTTACCTTTAACTCTCCGCAAACCCACCAAGTCTGACCTCTTACCTCTTATCGACAAGGTGGCTGAAAGTCTCATGGGAAAAGGTTGGGCGCAGAAGACTGATGAGGGACGTCTTTGGGCAGGTTTACCAGTGCAAGTCCCATGTATTGCCCAAACGTTCTTTGGTGTTGCTGTACAAACCACAGTTGGTAATGGAACTTCAACTAAATTCTGGCTGGACTGCTGGCTTTTTGGTAAAACAATTGCAGAGCATGCTCCCAACCTGATCAAGGTCATTCCCAAAGAGGGCCTTGAAACAATGTACGGTGGCACAAGCTTTACAGGACAGAAATTGGGTGGCTGACATCAAGGGGACCTTGACAATTGAAGTATTGTTGGAATACTTGCAACTGGACATTCCCGATCAGCACCAATGGAGACTTGCACGATCGGGCTCTTACTCTAGCAAATCAGCCTATGTGGCATTTTTCACAGGGACCATCAAATCCATCCACCATAGAAGAGCTTATAGTAATCATATCCAAGACTAGGATTGTACTTAGAGCATTCGAAGAAAAAAGAATTGTGCTTAGAGCAATTTCCCAGATCATTTCTATTGAGCAATTTCAGCCTCATTGTCATTTGTGTATCTAACTAGTTTTTTATGATCTTCATTCTACTTCCACTTCCACCTCAAAGATTTCAAATATAGGCACCGTCGTTTTGACGCCTTTCTTACTTCTTTTTACCAAATTTGTTATTGCCACTTTGCCAGTTTATTACTTTGGGATATAATAAGGTGCTTCTGAATGCAATTTGCAAGAGTTGACTGAATCGGCTAGATGCTAAGCTGTTTGCTGTGCGTGCCCCCTGTTTTTGTGACCTGCCATCCGAATTGTTCTACAGACACCTTGGTTTCCTTTTGATTCCAATCAGCACATGGCTGCCGCACGTCCCGATGAGTCCCTCTTGGGCATGTGGGGGTTTTGAGTTTAAAGAGATCTTACCGACATGTCTTGCATATCGTGCAGCCGACGCTCATCCGGTTTGCATATCACGCACCCGATGAAGCTCATCCGGTTTGCGTATCACACTCACTGCTGGAGGCGCAAGGGTAAAGTTGTTAGGCGATGGCCCACATGATGACATGAAAGTCAACTAGGCTGATTTTGGCCTGCCTCTACCAAGCTTTCTATCTTTTTGTGAGTGTGATCAATCTAAACGTCAACTGATAGGAAGAGCATGGCCAAACTTTCAGTTGGAGGACAAAGAAGCAGTAACCCTTGAAATGCATGCTTTATCCGTAGCAATTTCTTGCTGGCTTCGTGCACAAGTGATGCGAGTAGATTCTTTCTTGTGATTATCAGTCTTTGATTCATTGGAACATACTGAGAGACAAAACGTGCAGGTGCATTATTCTTGTGTGCGCGTCTTGATGCAACATGCAAGTTGTATGATTGTTAGTTGCTACAACAGCAGGCCTAGAGTTATCCAGTAGGATTAACAGTCCAGTCCAGTCTATTCGTCACACACGCTTGTGAACAAGGACGGACGAGTGACATGATTAGCATGTGATGTAAAAATAGTTAAGGGGTGTTTGGCAGGGCTCCTCCTGAGGGGACTCTTTTTCACTGAAAAACGGCTCCACCAGCAAAGCGTTTTGCAGGACTCCTCGGGAGGAGCCAGAGCTAGAGCCGGAGAGGAGCCCTGTCAAACAGGCCCAGTAAGGTTAATAATATAGCTCACTATTGGCTACATGTATAGCCGATGTTGTTAATGTGAACCCTACTGATACGCCATTATTTTCCATTTATTGAAACACATGACGACGCCTGGTAGTAATAATATACAGATAGGTCTAGTAAGTTTTTTTTTTTTGACAACAAGGTCTAGTAAGTTTCAAGTATCCTTTGGACATGACCTTGGTCAAAACTGCAGTTATAATAAACAGAATCAAACACATCACAACGGGACTCGGTGATTGATGTGAAAAATAACGAGACATGAATACATTTGCGTGTTTGATGCACGCCACCCATGTACAAGTTCAAACAACGGATAGTACAAATAATATGACCTGAGATAGACCTGAGTCCACACACATGACACCACACAGTTATATCAGTAAGCTAAGACGACTAAACAGATGGTCGCTGCGTCCATCTGGCAGGGAGCTTGGGCTTGGGCAAAGGCCTCCTGGTGAGCACTGCCAACGCCTCAGCAGACGGTGCGAACCTGTCGTACTCCGTGGCCTGCCCCATGAGGAGCCAGACGGCGTTTATGAACTCTCCTCCGGTGCTGAGCTTGGTGGCGTGGGACTCCTCGCCGCAGTGGTAGGCTGCGTAGCACAGCAGCTCAACCCACACACCGGCTATCACCTGCAGCATGTCCACGGTGGGCAAGCACCACCTGTTGCCGAGCAGCATCCCGGCGAGCCAAGATCCGTCTTCATAGGCTGGCCTGTCGTCGATGTCGTCAGTACGTTCCTCGCCAATGCCGGAAATGTACTTACCCCGTGAATCAGGCGGGAGCTGCCACTCTCCTATTTTCTTGACGATCGTCGACCTAGAGGAGCTCATGGTGTCTTCCTTGGTGGACTTCATGACACGCCACCACAGCATACTGAAATACATGTAGTTCTCCTTGTTTCTGCGAACGACCCCCGGCAGCAGGTAGGGATGCACCTCCAAGAGGAACATCATATGGTTGGAGAGCACCCTGATGTCGTCCCGGACCGTGCCTTCGGTGGCGGCGTCCTCCTCGGGCTCGGGGCACATGGAGAGGTAAAAATCGGTGGCGATGTGCCACACGATGATGCTGCGGTCCAGCTCTGTCTCGTCAGCTATCCGGATGAGATCCTCGTACATGCCTCTCTCCTTGAGTACCCACTTGCCCCGTGCATTCCTCAGGTCTTCCATGCTCTTCTTCCGTATCTCTCCCAGCACCAAGCCCTTGATTCCGTCGGAGACAGGGGCGGTGGTCGAGTAATGCAGCTTCTGCCACCGGTCCCCGAGACCGATCATCTTGGCGATCTTGCCTCGGAGGTCATCATGGTTCACATCAGTGCAGAGGTCCAGCAGGTTGTACTGCCCAAGTGAGTCTAGGCAGGTCCTCCTTGCTCCTGCCTTGAGAAGCCGGCGAAGGCGCATTACTGCACCGCAGAGCCGGTGGCATCCCCTGGCATGGTAGGACGCGCATGCCCAGGATGAGCCCACAGCTCTGAGCAGTGACGCCAGCTCCAACACCAGGGCTCCAACCAGCAAACAATAGGTGACGACAACATCAACTCTGATGTAGGCATCCTTGCTACTGAACTGAAACAGCAAGAATGCTGCGATGGCAGAGAGTGGTGAGATGATCCGGATGCAGAGACCGTACCAGGTATGGATCACTGCTGCTTTCGTGTAGAGTATGTCATACAGGAGGGAGAGCTCCATCTCGATCAACTCATACAGGTACATGCCACCGTTCAACTGGATGCCTTGGTGTACAACTTCATATTCAGACTTCTTCATCACTGGCCGATCAGCCAATATGCCCTTGAAGACATTGCGCATGTAGTGGGCTCCTAGCAGGACCTCCTCCGTGTCCAGCCTCTTCCCTCCCTCCCTCCCATGATAAGGGCCAGTGACTTGTGGTGACGTTTCCTTGTTGCTGAGAGAGCTTGCAATGCTATCTATACCGCCACACTTTAGTGCCCATGTCCTCTCCCCATACTTGAGGCAGCCAGAGAAGAACATCAGGGTAGCGGCTGCCACCAGGATGCCAGGGTTCCTACCAAAAGCAACGAACTGGTAGAGGACATAAGCCGCCCCGATCACCTGCCCCACAAGAGTGAGCAGGTGGCGCAGCCAGAGCTGGTTGTCCTGGAAGGCGTAGGCCGTGATGGTGTCTGGGCCACCGAGGTGAAGCAGGAGGAAGGGAGCCCAGAATGGCATGATCTGGTGGCTGCCTGACCTGCTGCTGATGGACATATGGCCAAGGGCATAGATGGCGATGTAGTCAGCCATTAAGTATGCCAGCCAGAGGAGGGTCCTTAACAAAGCCGAGCTTTCATGCCGGCGAATCCCTGCAGACAAGAGGAGGACGACTTGCATGGTGAAGCTCAGGACCACCAGAATTTGGATGTCCCATTTTTCCCAAAACAAAGCTAGCCCTCCAGCCATTGCTCCCCTGCCTGGAATTGGACACGATATGTAAATTAGTAATTGTTTATTATCTCACCAATTGCAAATCAAATACTCCTACATGGAAAGCATTTAATTTGCAACCTCATCAGCTAACATATGAAGTGCAAAGGGTTTCCTCCTTGCATAACTGCAAAAGAATATGTAAACCTGCTTTGCGTGATGCCGTGATGGTACAAGTAGCATTAACAGAGGTACATGGAAATTTTGGTGGACTCAGGTACAAGAATGTGCCGCTAGAAATGTGGTCACAATCTAAAAAGAAAACCCATCAACAAATGAAAATGCCAAAAAAAGAAAACATGTGGTCTGAAAACAGAAAAAAATGTCAGCAAAGGTCCAAAAACCAGCAGGAATGTGAAACCCTTCGGGGAAAACAAATTGATTTGGGGGTATTGTTTTTCTGAAAATTGTGATCCTAGAATACTTTCTTAACATACTAGTAATTTCAGTTTAAAAATACCTTACATGTAGAACTCTATGTAGTACATTAACTTTCAGTTTACAAATACCTTCCATGTAGAATTCTATGTAGTACTGTATATAACTTTCTATGTACCATGCCTAGGTTGAGTACACTAACTTTCTATGTACCACTCTTTGAGAGAACTAAATACTATTTACTGATTTCTTCAATATAAATCAACGTTTTAGTGCTAATTTTTTAATGTATTAACCAAGCATGATACTCCTATTTGACTTAAAATTTTGGGTTAAAATACAGATTACAGAATCATAGAATCTCCAACTGGTCAGGTATAATTAATGGCAACTTCCTATAACAATGGGGATTACGGCCTTTAAGGGTATGGAAAATTTAACATAGCATATCCTATCCCGTGTCTTTTAAGCTGATCGAAACTAAATCGCCTATTTTCAAGTAGAGTAAATTCTCGCGGTCCATGGAAGAGGGAGAGAGGGCTAGCTAGCACTAGCAGAGTAGCAGCTAGGAATGGAGGACTTGGAAGTAGACGTACGGCCTCACCTCGAGTTCTCGGGTGGCGGAGAAGTTGGAGGCAGTGGCTACTGCTGGATGGAGCAGCGACTGGCCTGGATTGGCGGCGGCCGGCGGCAAGGGCCTTCTCCTTTGCAGATCTGGCAAATCGTCCCGGCAGCGAGCAATGGGGGTGGCAGAGTGACCGGGGATTTCCCCAGCGAGGCGTCGAGCAATGGGGTGGCAGGGTTGCCGGTGATTTCCCGAGCGACGAGGACCAAGACTTACCGCGTGGCAAGGCGCGGAGAGCACCTCTCAAAAAAAAAATCACAAAAGACGAGGACCAAGACTTGCTAGAGAGATAGGTCAACACATGGTCTTGTTGTGGGTGCACACATGATATGGAATCTGTTGCTTTGATCACCAACGAAGAAAGGAATAATCCAAAACCTTTGATGTGGCTCGTTAACCACTTTTAGGGCCCATTTGATCCATTAGCACTAAAAAACTAGTAGCTAAAATTAGTACGGATAGATCAAAATAATAGATCGGCTAATAAACCTACTAATTATTAGTTGGAGGGTTGCTAATTACTCTGTACTAGTTGAGTTTTGCTATTTATCTATCAACAAAATTTTGTTGTTGAAATCAGTTGAATTTTGAATCATTGGATTTACTTTAAGATTTGTGTTGCTTGCGTTCACCGGCCACTGGACCATCGTTGGCTTCGGGCACGATGCTTGACCACGGGCAGGCTAGATTGGTGCTGCCGCCGCGTCGCGGCCATCCAGAAATTTAGCTTAGTTGAATTTAGCATTATGTCCTGTAATAATGAATTTAGCGGAGTTGATTTTTAGTTTCGTGTAACTTTTTATCTGTAATGTTTAGAGTTATAACGGTGAATTTAGTTGAGTTGAATGTAGTTGTTTGTGTTTTTTTAACTGTAATGTTTAGAGTTGTAATAGTGAATTTAGTTGAGCTGATTTTTTGTAATGGTAATTTATGTTTTTTTGTCAGCTAATTATCAGTAAGAAGACTGTGATTTTTGTATGTGTCTTAGCTTCATTTGTGAATCAGTTAATATTGTGTTCTCTGTCTCGTTTTCTATAGA
Source organism: Saccharum spontaneum (assembly GCA_022457205.1). Classification (NCBI taxonomy): domain Eukaryota; kingdom Viridiplantae; phylum Streptophyta; class Magnoliopsida; order Poales; family Poaceae; genus Saccharum; species Saccharum spontaneum. The sequence goes on from CM039603.1 coordinate 3,771,945, forward strand.
TGTCCTTTTGTTTTTGGGCATTGCAACGCGGGTCTTGTTTGTTTGTTTGTTTGGTAGGCCTACCTGATACAGCTACAACTACATATACTGTGCTATGTCAGTTTACATCTTCATATTCTGGGCATGTTGTTGTCATTGGTATTTGGATTTTTGTTGCTATACCCGTTAATAGATTTGACAGATTTTTTATGTGGTTATCTATCAGTTTTTCTAATGCTCTGATCGATAAAAAAAATGTGACAGATTTCGGCAGCCGAAATCAGTCAACGGATTCTTAGACAGTCCCTCATTAGTTTCATTAGCAGATTTGGAATCATATAGGCTTTCAACTCACTATCCAACCACCAATTAGCTTATCCAAACAGCCAACGCTAAAAATTAGCTAGCTAAAAGTAGCAACTATTAGCTACTACCCCTTCCGTCCCAAAATAAGTGATGTTTTTAGGTTTTTCTTAAGTCAAGCCTTTTCAAATTCAACCAAATTTATATAAGTTACCTATTTGTCTCGAAATTCAACTTTCCTTCGTTATATGGCCCTTCCATCATAATTGGCTACTAACCGTGTTAAGTGAGGATGAAATGACAATTTTATCCCTAGGCGAAATAGGTATGACAATTTTATCCCTGGGCGAAATAGGTAAGTTCAGTTATATTTCATTTTGAGGATTATTTAGATTATTTTTGCATGGTTTGAGGTCACCGTAATTGTTCATAAATAATGTGTGCCTTATTTTGTGCTATTATGAGGACCTCAAACCATGCGAAAATAGTCTAAATAATCATCAAAATAAAATATATGAAAATTGAACTTGCCTATTTCACCCTGAAGTAAAATTGTCATTTCATCCCCACCTAACACCATTAGTAGCCAAATCTGACCGAAGGGCCATATAAAGAAGGCAGGTTAGATTCCTGGTCAAATAGGTAACTTTGAATTTAAAAGGATCAAGAATATAATGGAAGCCAAACTTTTTTTTTGAGGGCCGCAATTTTCTCTAGAGTGATCCTTTGATTATTTTTTTTTTAAAAAAAACTGATCTTTCTCTATGGAACCCTGATAAAATCATGCATATTCAGGTAAGCATTGTGACTGCCATACATGCTCACTAGCTATAATAAGCAGTGTAGTAAATTTGATTCTTGTATTGAGCAATTTCCTACGCCATTTCTGTTGAGCCATTTTAGCCTCACTGTCTTCCATGTATCTAACTAGTTTTTTTTTTAATCTCTGGTTCTAATTCCACCTCAAAAATTTCCAATATAGGCACCGTAATTTTGACCCCTTTCTTACTTCGTTTTATCAAATTTATTATCGGCGATTTATTACTTTGGGATATGATAAGGCGCTTCTGATTGCAATTTGCAAGAGTTGACTGAGGCCTTGTTTGGATCCCATCAGTTTTAACTGGGTGGGATCCAAACAAACGAGTTTTTGCCGGTTTTTTATGTCAGTTTTTGTCTTTGAAAACCAAGAAGCTGTTGATATCAAGCTTTTATTAGTTTCTTGTGACCCTGTGAGCAATAAATGAAGCCAAATTCTTAAAAACTAGAGGATCCAAACATCTCCATCATTTTTTGCTCAGAATCTAGATTTTAAAAATTAGAGGCAAAAACTGGTTTTTAAGAATCTAAAACTCATCAAGCAGGCCCTGAATTGGTTAGATACTAGGCTGGTTGCTGTGCCAGTGCGTGCCTTCTCCTTTGGTTTCGTGCCCATCCAAATTGTTCTACGGACACCTTGGTTTTATTTCATTGTAGGTTAATACAATGCTAACCTGCCTAAAGAATGTATAATACTATTATTTGTCTACCAATGCAAAATATTCATTTAGTATTTTTCCTACTGCTAGTGCATGGCAATCGGCTAAATTTCTTTTAGATCTCAGCCAATTGTCAACCAATAGGAAGCTGACACGTACTGTAATGTATTGCATTTTTCTGCAATTGGGCAACAAGTCATAGTACACTGGAAGCAAGAATGAACAAGACATAATTCAATAGGATTGTTATTACAGCCACAATTCCCTGTAAAAAAACACACCCGCATAATGTTCTCATGTCATGGGCTTCTCCAGCAGCGCCGACACGTACCACTGGTCCTTCTCCTTTCCTCGGCCGGTGTTCCACCGCAGCTTCCTGAACCCGACGCGATCAATCATCGGCGCGAACGTCGCGTTCAGCTGCGCGGCGGCGCAGACGAAGTGGTCCAGCCAGAACAAGCCCCCTGGCCTGAGCACCCTGTACACGTCGTACAGCGCGAACTCCAGCATCACGCCGGGGGCCATCCACCCGCCGCCGCCGAGGTCGTGCCCGGCGTGCACGATGTCCATGGTGCCGTCGAACAGGGGCAGCCGGTGCGCGGCGGTGACGTGCAGCGCCACCAGGCCGCGCGACGCGACGAAGCTGCCGAACGGCGCGTCGGAGTTGACGGCCGCGGTGAGCACGGTGACCCGCGCGCGCTCCAGCATCCGCGCCGCGAACGTGCCGGTGGGGGAGCCGCCGCCGAGGTCCAGGCCGATGCGCACCGTGCCGTTGGGCCGAGTCCGGAGCACGGCGTCGATGGAGTAGGACAGCGCACCGTCGTCGCGCGCCCATCTATCGGCCTGCTTATTATTCCCCCGCCCGCGCCGCAGGTCGAAGCATGATCCGCCGTCGCCGCCGCAGCCGCTGATGGCGCCGCCGCGGGCGGCGGCCGCGAGGCAGGAGTAGTTCTTGCAGGCGTACGCGTCCCACACGACGGTGGTGTCCGGCGGCGTGGTCCAGAGGCTCCGGGGCAGCGGCGTCGGCTGCGGGTACCCCTTGGGCGACCGCGGGCGGCACCGGCGGCGCGGCAGCGGCTCGCAGCCGCTGAGCATGAGCCTGTGCGCGAGCGAGTCGTCGGACGGGCACTCCCCGCCGGGCGCGTAGTCCATGTACCGCTCCAGGTCGTCCTGGACGCGGACGCACGCGTGGCCCAGCACCGAGAACACGGCCTCCCCCGCCCCGGCCACGCCCACCTTGTGATGCGGGCCGACGGCCAGCCTCAGCTCCCCGGCGGGCTCGCGCTTCCATCCGCCGTCAGGCGTCGCGGGGAGGTCCCGGGCGCCGTGGTCCTGCATGGCTTGGAGGAGCGTGTGGAGTAGCTCGTTGGCGGTGCGGACGCGGGCGTGGAGGTCCGCGAGGTCGGCGCGGCCGGCGGTGAGCGCGGCCTGCGTGGCGTTGAGGTCCGCGTGGAGCGCCGCGGAGCCGTCCCAGAGGTGCACGATGGTGGCGGCGGGCTTGCTGTAGCCTCCGTAGCGGCGGAGGAGGGAGGGCCCGGCGCCGGAGGAGACTACGAGGATGGAGATGGTGTTGGTGAGCAGGAACATGAGCAGCGTGGCGGCCGTGGTGCCGCTGCAGCAGTAGCACCGGCGCCGCCGAGGCGGCGGCTTGTTCTTGCCGTTGCCGCCGTGGAGATCGTCGTCATCCATCATCGATGCCTCGGTCGGTGCGTGCGTGGTAGCTAGTGCTCGAAGCTCGATCGATCTCACTTAGCAAGCAAGCAGGATCAGACGAGAGAGGCAATGCAGAGCTAGATACTCAAGACTACTCCCTCCGTCCCTAAATATTTATCGCTTTCGCTTCCCGAGAAACAACTTTAACAAAATATATATTAAAAAATATTAATATTTATAGTATATAATTAGTATCATTGGATAGATCTTTTAATCTAGTTTTTTGATAAATTTATTTAAAGATAAAAATATTGCACGTATTTTTTACAAATTAAATCAAAACTTGTGGCATAAAAATCGGAAACGACGTTTAAACAGGAGCAGAGGGAGACGGAGTAGATCACATCGAAGCTCGCGATCGCTTGCGTTGACTCCCGATCGTACGTCTACAGTATGGCATGGATGCATGGATGTTGCTTGCGATTGCGAGTGCGACGCGGAAAAGGGGTAGGGTAGCTTCATTTGGAGGCTTGTGCTTGCTTCGAGATGAGAGACGTGAAGAGGCGCCGCCATGATCTAAATTATAAGGCGTTCGCAGAATCTTAAATAGTTAAAAGATCTCAAGTTTGACTAAATTTATACGATAAGATAATAATATTTATAACACTAATTAAGTATTATTAGATTCTTCATTAATTATATTTTCATAGTATATGATAAGATAATAATATTTACGACACTAAAAAATTTGATGCTATAAATTTTATAATTTTTTCTATAATTTTAGTTAAACTTAAGATGTTTTAATTCTCTAAAATTCTTAGAATGCTTTATAATTTAAAATAGAGGAAGTACTGGATTGCTCTGCTACTTGCTAGTATCATTCTCGTACGCAAAGTGCCTGACGAGTGACGACCTGAACTGCTGAGATATTTTTAAAATTTTTTGAGGATCACTGCTGAGTGATATGATCGAGTGGTCTTACCAAAGTGAAGTCCAGGAGGAAAGAAAGCAGTTGGCGGCTGGAGCGGCCCAGCCCAATAGGGATATTATGGGCTGTAACTGTAACCTCCTCGCGGTTTTGGACCAGCTGTGGAGGACGTGGGCTTTCAACCCAGGCCGGTAGGTCCGCTAGAGGAGAAATTTATGTGCACTGAACAGGCTAAACTTCCATAGTGCTTCAGCTAATAATCAGCTTCAGGTACGTGCAGGCTGTGTATATCGGAGTAAATTAAACACGGCATGTATCGGCAATGCCTGCTGCATTGCATGCACCAACTGGACCGCCACACTTGATATGATTGGCGGCAGATTGCCGGATTGGGAGCACCGACCACCGCACACCGCACTGGAGGGACCCAACCACCGAGCTCTTTTACTTCCACGCGTCCACTCGTGTATTGGGCCTACTACCAGGGTGAGCAAACCGCGTTCCTGCGTGCGTGTGCATCCTGGGCCATTCCGGCGTGGGCTACAATTATATTATATTATATTATATTATATTATATTATATTATATTATATTATATACGTACGTGATGATTTTTCTTTTTTTTTCCTATATTTCCTATTTTTAAATTTAGAACAAGCAAACCTTTGTATTTTAAAATCTGGTAAATTCATATACAAGTTATCTTGTGAAAACACTCCACTAAGCTTCTTTGCTCAAACGTTTTCACATGGCTAACTCCAACATAGGTCTCCCAGGGGACGACCAATACCGCCTTTAGCACCGAGTTAGCATTTTCGAAATATTTTGCAAAGGATTTCATTTACACCTCACCACGCCACTTAGTCTAATACATATGCAAAGTTTAGATCTCACATGCGTAGTGGCATTATATAACCATATTAATTAGCTAAAGATTTTATCCTCTTTATAATATGATTATCTATTCTAAACACGACCAATTCATTTCTCTAATCACCTTAGGCCGGTGAAAACAAACCATATGTTATATCTTTGCCTTGGGCTTTGTTTTCATCCTTTGCATCTCCATGCATATCATCCATCTTTTCTTCATCTTTGCTTGTTCAGCCTTTGCATCATATGTCCTTTTTGTTTCCACCATTATAGTATGGGTAGTTAATTGATTGATTTGATGATAGAAGGACACATGATTTCGTAGAATAGTTAACTGGTGGAAATGTGGGATAGACATTACCCGAAAAGAGTTCATTATGTTGCTCGGTTGATTTTGAACCCTCAAACTGAAAACACAAGGAAGAAAAGGAAACCTATTTAAATTAGTGAAGGTTTTCATCCCTATAACAAATGACAAATTAGATGATGAGCCACATACCCTGCACAAGAACATCTCAATGGCGCAGTTGGTGCTCATCGAGGCGACATGATCGAGGAGCCATTACAGAGGAGGCATTTAGAGAGGGGAAAGTGGCGCCGGCAAGTAAAAGATCACCGGATTAGTCCATTCCGATGACCACCTCACCGACGGAGGGCCTTCGACAGTTGGATTTGCAGTGTTGGTGCTAGGGTTATAGGAGTTAGGGCGGTGATGCTTGCGATCATGAGAAAAAATTGTGCATGAAGAGCTATGGTGTGGGGAGGGAAAAAAAGAAATGAACTAGTATGTGTGTAACTAGCGTGGTGGGTAATTTTCTGACAACTCCATGAGGGGTTTAGAAAGTCAAGTTTTGAGTACCTCTCACTGCTACACAAACCCTTTTTAGAGGCATCCCTCTTTTAGTTTTGAGATTGATCTATCAAGAACCATATTTAAAAATGGTTTCTGAGCCACACCGCCCTAGAAATTGATTTTTAGAGATAGCTACAAATCCTAGATGCTACTAGAAATACCCTTTATTTTTAGAGATGGCTGAAAAGCCCAACACCTCTAAAATGACATTCTAGACTTCCTAGCTGCCTCTAAAAATGAAGGCATTACTAGAGGCAGTTGACAATTTGGTCCACCATAAAAAAGGTGCAACACAGTAAGATTCATAACCTTTTTCAAATCAAGTCTGATGAAGATAAACTTTATATCAAAGTTTTAGATCTTAAAAAGATCTAAACTTTGTAACTGATAACTTTTTTATTTGAAATCATTGAAGACCTAAAAATTATGTTTTATCTTCAGATTTTAAAATTCATTTTTTAAATTTTCAAATGACCTATGATGGAGAAACACCATGAACCGAAGTTGTAGTACTCGATGAGATCTAAAAACTTAGTTCAAACAATTTTTCATTTGAATTCATTTAGGGTCTCAATATTCGTTGATTTGTATTTGTATCTTGGTCACAAGTGGCTTTGGGGTGGAGTAGTAAGAAAGGAAAAGGTTGTGAGTTTGATTCCCACGACAACTGCACGTGCACGAAATTCACATAACTTTTGACTTGTGGGGTTGCCCGGTGGGCTTCTCCTCTAGTTAAATTTATTGACTAGACTGGTAGCTCTGTAAATCCTTTTCAAGAGTCGGCTAGATTTTGGCCCCACCTCTAGAAATCAGTCTCTATAGGCGGTTGGATTTCGATCGGCCTGCCTCTACAAGTCTGATTTCTAGGGGCAATTGGATAGTCGAGATACAAGTAGAGCGGGTGGAGCAGCCGTCTCTTCAAACCCATTCTAGCCGACTCGAAAAAAAGCTTTCTTTAGTAGTGTTGAGGAGCTCTGCGAAAAAAACATAGAGTTGGTCTCTACCTTTTTTTGGAAGAGGGGAGTTTTTGGAGCTATCCTCTCTGGCTAGTGAAGTTAGGGGAGCAGAGCTAAGAAAGGTGAAGCAATGGTTCATGTGTATTGCCTGCATCATGTGTACATACGTGAATACGAAAAATTACAAACTTCTAGTAAAACTTATAGAGATTAGACTGGGTATAACTAAGACTGGGATTATACTAGACTGCGTCAATCCATCTTCAGCGCGGAGAAGGATCGGTAACTGAACGACGAAGAGAAGAAAGACATGACAATGAGAGACGATGGATGCGCAGCAAAGCATGCGATGACAGCATTAAAACCACCATCTCTATCAAGGGCAAGGGGTGGACAAATAAGAACACTCTTCCTCAGTGCTAGGGCATCCCTTGCTTCTTCCACGCAGCAAGCATGCGGTGCCACATTAAAAGCAAATGCAAGCGTCTCCCTCCTGCTTGCCATGTGGGACCTAGTCACCGAACTCACTAAATTGCCCCCACCGACTGATCGGCCGCGCCGGCCAGCCGCCCACAGATCGACGCTGCTCCTCTATACAGTACATATATATATGATATATATATACATACATATATATATATATATATATTATATACACATATGTCTAGCACAACTTTATGCCATGCTGTTGCGCTTTATTTGCATTGCATTACCCAACCTACTATCAGCTGTCTATATATATATATATATATATATATATATATATATATATATATATATATATATATATATATATATATATATATATATATATATATATATATATATATATATATATATATATATTTCAGTTTTTCCTTCCTCATTTTACCGGCATGTAATGATTAAATTAAAGAGCGCAAAACACAATGCTACACATCTTTTCTGCAGTAGTACCTAACACTTGCTGATAGACATAAGCTGCAGTATAGTGTCATGGAAGGTGTTGGTGGAAACGGAAGATTTGACAAGAAAAACAAAGTTAGGCGTGCACAAACCTCTAGCTAGTATAGTTTGATACTTGTACACATCAAATGGGGCAATGGTCATGACTGCACATTTTTTGTTGCGTGTAATTAATATTAAGCTGCGATTATCAAGTGTTCTAGCTAGTATATTTTCTGAACTTGTCCAGATGCATAGCTGGAATCCCTTATATTTTGGAATGGAAGTAGTAGTTGCATTTTTTATACATATGTGTACAAAGTATATATCCTAAGCAAAATTTATCCATATATGTTACATCACGTATATGTCGGCACATCGCTACTTTTTTTAATTAATCCAATGTACACAAGATTACTATCTACAATAATGGCTATCTTTATCCAGGTACGGCTCAATTGCTAGGTCACATCGATCAATCTCAAGTAAATTAAGATTACTATGACATTGTATTCGTTTAGTCAAAATACTAACACATACATTGAACATTTCATACACATTTATGGTTTGTCAAGGATACTAATTAAATTTCCAAGGTTGCAAACTTTTTCCATGATTTCCTCTAAAGAATCTATAACAATCTAGTAAAATCTACGCCACCCATATATTTTGTCACACACATGTTTCCTAGCTTATCGTAACCGAGTGGCGACTATTCTTGCCGTATGGAGCCCGTTTGACGAATTCAATTGAAAGGTGCATCATGTGGAAGAAGGAACAATAATTTATCATCTATTAATGCCTTCGATCTAGCTAGTGATCGGTACGCAACTTGCTCGATCAACAATGTTATTTTTCTTGGAAAGAATTGCTATTCTTTTTTAATTTAAAACTTTTAGATAGATGAAAACTTAGTCAAAATTCTTGTGTTTAAGAAAGTATAGTGTAAACATTTGTTACCTGGAAATGAATGCATACATGTAGCCTTCATAATTTGTAACAAATTAAAGGACAATTCCACATTGAATACATAAAAAAACTATGAAATGTACAGCTACCCTATCAGGGCATTGTTGTTGAGATCAAACAAGTTAGCCACTACATTCATTGACTTCAGCTTTGATGCAATAATAGTAACTGGCCTTAAAATTTGGCTATTATGTTTTGAACAATAGTCTACGACCAATGGGAGGAACTTATTTACCTTATGGTTTTCATTTAATCTTAAATGAAATAATATATGTGCTACCACGGCTGCTTGCATTTATGGCTGCTATTATTCATTTAGTGGTTGTCAACATGCCCATTGACAATATATAACTCACAAGATGCTTGTAGTGATCTCCACAATATCAATATCTGCTAGTCTAGTTACTTGAATGTTTTCGTATATATGTGTGTGAATTTGTCTTGTGTTTGTGAGAGCGTCTCTGTTTACAGTAGGAAGGAGAAGCTTCTTGTTGAAAAGATGTTAACAATAGGTTCTTTCAAGAAGCTGCAAGTGATGTAGGGAATCCTCGAAATGCTTATAGAAGTGTCTAGTTGTCTTTGATTTAGATCCATGTTTTGCTTAAATAAACAATAATATAATATATATACTCCCTATCAATAACCAAGACATATCATAAAAGTGCCAATTTCAAATTCATGTATGTACATGAACATTATATAGAGTTCAAGATGTCATGCACACATCTATCTAGACTTATATGTATCTAGCTCCCATGCACTGGGATGGGGATTGTATCATACTTATGTAGGATCAAGCACTCTAGCACTCTAGCTCTATCTAGCTCCAAGTTTACTCAACAAGTAGAGTACTACTAATATCTTTGGCCTTGATTGGATGTACATGTATCCACCTCAATTCATATGTGTTGGAGTGGAATTTAGTGTAATTTCCACCCCAATCCACTTCAATTCATGTGAATTAATAAGTTGAGTACATGTGCATCCAAACAAGCCCTTAGGAATATGTTTGAGTATTTATGATTTGACTCATGATTAAGTTGAGTACTATTCATGTCTAGGAAATGAAAAGGAATTGAATATCATGTATATGTACACACATATATTGATCATGAAAAACTTACTTTCCTCCCTTGTGTCGATGCACACATATGCACCTGACAAATAGACGAGAGAGAGAGAGAGAGAGAGAGAGAGAGAGAGAGACCCTACAAGTCACGGGTATCCCTTGATTGATATGCATGCTCGTACAAACAAAGATTTATGGAGATGTTCTAACCTCCTCCAAAGGAAAACCCGCAAGGACACTCTCTAGTAATACTACTCTACGCACATACACGTGTTGTTAATTGTGTGCTACGACGCACTAGTATATAGCTGTAGCAAACAGCGGCATATGCCTTAAATTACCGACATGCATGGCAAGAATTCCCCACAAGGACATCCTAGGTGTAAATGCCAACCTGTGTCCACAGCCCCGCAACCATGCATGCATGCATACGCGTAAACCCTAGCTAGCTTTGTGTGTGTGTATATATAGGGTACGTGCAGATCAGTCTCGGGTGAAAACAGTTAACCGTTGGGTTCAAAATACGTTGCAAATGATGCTCTCTCTCTCTCTCTCTCTCTCTCTCTCTCTCTCTCTCTCTCTCTCTCTCTCTCTCTATTTCGTCAAAAAAAATGATGCTCTCTTCTAATTAGTTTCATTCACACCATATTTGAGAATGTTGCACTGCTTGATGTTGTCCTGGAGCAAGATACATGCTCATCTCCCATGCATGGTTGTGTAAGTCCTGTTTTGCCAACCGTGTCCATCTTGCCAATATTCTTGACTACTGTCAAAAATAAGTTCAGCAAAAAATATCCGCAATAGATAAATTATCTTGCTCACAGTTGGTATTACTAACCATGAGAGATTGAGGTGAAAATTTTGGGATGGATTGGAGTCTAGTTTTCCACCTCAATTCCTCTCTTCCCGACGTACCCATGTGAATTGGGGTGTATTGGAGACCTGGAGTGCAACCAAACAAGCCCTTTAAGTATTTCTGAAATTTTAACAGTTGAGGAGTAGACATGCACGGATAATTCTTGGCAGCACGCGGGACGCTCAATCAAGTCAAAATTGCTTACTGCATATCTATAGACTAGGTTTTGCAAGTGGTATGAATCTATTGAGATAGACATCAATTGAAGGATTAATTGGGCCAGCATCATGATTTGAGATTTTGAGTCGTCAGCTGGCAGAAGAATATATGTACTGTTCGTAGGAGGGAGCACGGGGCAAAGACACGTACTTACCTTCAGATTAGCTATGATTTCCAGTACTAGCATAAATGCTTGCACGCGTGAACACAAGAGGACAACTTGCACAAGTCGAGCGTGCCTCTTTATATATGGAGCATTTTTAAGTATACAAAACTTTTACCTCTTGATTAACTCGAAGGATCGGCCAATTATACAGCTATAGTATCAATATTCTCTGCATGTATTTTTTTTGGAAAATTTAGTAGGAGCACTGCTATATCATATATATAAGAAGAAGAGGAAAACAGAGTCTTACAGATTGATGTTACATATAAGAAAGGCAGATACACAAAAACTAATAAGGAGGATCATTGGGGTACTACAGGATAGCTCTTGCTGCATGTATTATTATTATATCATCCCAACTTTCTCATAAATTTAAAATATGTACTTTCTCATAAGGAAGAACCTTCTAGAGATATGTAGTTCAAGAAGAGCACGAAATAGAGAACCTCAATGAGAGAAGGCAAATGAGAGATAGGTGATTGGAGAGGAGACCAAGCAACAGCGCAAGAGGGACTAATTGTCAATGTTGTGACGTTTTAGTTCCAAACTTGGTTCCTACAGTTTGTTGTTGATATGTCCAACATTGAGAAATATTGATGTCTTTGTATGCCTCTAGCTGTAGTGTTCGCTAGATATGAGCTTTTCTAAAAACCCACAAGTTAATAGCAGAAAGAGATTTGGTTGGCTCTTGGTCCCATGTGGTTTTTACCTTGCTTGATTTGGAGGGGGTTTTTATGTTAAAATTAGGTTTGGTATCACTTTGGTCCATGTGATTCTTGCTGCCTATACCTTGAATTCATATATATGTGATAATATATGTTTTCTTCAGGAATAGATTAAAATTTTAGGCTGATTCTAGATTGTGTTGAAATCTGTGTGTTGGTATGATTATCCCAACATGTTCTGCTTATTTCTCATATTTGCGTCTTTTTTAAGATTAAGGAATCAGCATTCCGGTCTCCCACATATTTGCATCTATTGGACTTCTTTGTGATTCGTTGATTTTTGCAGATACTGAAAGCAAAAAACAAAAAACACAAACTTGAATGATACGGTTTGAATTTTTCACTTGTAGTGTAACGCATGCATAGACAGGCCCTTCTAAAGATGACCGAAATAAACTTCTTATTATTATTTCATATCATTACCGCATCTGTGAAAAAGGATGACGTTTTTTTTGATGAAAATATTACTTCCTTCTTAGCGATAGCGAGATTAGATCAGAATATATGGTGCAACTGTGACGATGCTTCTCAGGGCCAGGAAATTTTATGAGAATCTATCTCACACGCCGTGTGTTTGGAGTTGGGACCATTGCATGTACAGAAGAAGCAATGCAAGCATGAGGATGCGTATACATGCAGCACCGCCACACTGTCCCACTCCGCCGATGTGCAGTAGCTTGAACTAGCTGGCTTCGAATTATGTTTCTTATTTTAACCCAAAGCCAATATTTTAATAGAAGCATTTTCAGAAACTATGCCTTATCGTCACTCCAAGAGTACACATATATGCTTTTGAATGCATGCATGGAAATATTGAACTTGTGTTTTCAATACTTTCAATTTTAATACAAATGGAACTTAATTTTGAGCATACATATGTTCTGTTAAGTAGCTTTGGATTTCACTTGAGCACATATATGCTAGGAAATTAGATGACAACACTGCTTTCCGAACTGTGAATTTAGATGGCTTTTCCCAGATTTTGGAAACCATTTTGGGGGCTAAATAGTAGCTTAACCAAAAACTCAAATATAGTGTTCGGAGGAAAAAAAAACTAAAATTTAATACTAAAAAACTATTACACCAAATCTAAGTAAAATAGGTTGGGCTTGATTTCAAAACTTTGGAGGCTCTTAGGTCCTTCATTTGGATCGACCAAAAAAAAATCTTCAAAAGCAAGTTTGGAATGGATGGAATGGACGTCACACACCATGCTAAAATGGCATATGACATAGTTTATTGTTCACGATAGGAAAAATGGCGTGACCTGTCGATTGGTCACAATAAATAAAATGGTATTACTGAAACTCCATACCACGTCAATGGCACACGTGGAAAGTGTCCGCAAGGATGCTTGCATGTTCATTTAATCATGACAATATATATGTGGTGGTCATATTCATTTGTCACATAGGTCAATCTAATTCCTGAAAATTAAATTCAGTGTGTGATTTCTTAAAATTGTTTTTAAGGTTAAAAGACAAAAAAAAATCACTGTGCCTTCTAGCTACAACACAAACAATAGAAACATTTTTATAGCTGAACTGAACACATACATGCATATCATTCCTCCACAACTCTAAGGGACCCTTTGGAACTAGAAATTTTTACAGGAATCAGTTCATTTTCACAGAAAAAACAAAAAAGGGGAAGTTTCCTACATTCCAAAGGGACCTCAAAGGCTCAGCTGCACAGTATAGCAGCACTATAACCATGTCCTTCCCCTCTCCTTTCTGTAGCCATGTCCTTCCTAGCTGTAGGCAGTAGCGCTACTAGTTGGAACAGTATATGTATCTATAACTACTACTACATATAGAACCTCCCATCAGTTGAACAATCTACGAGTATTGGAGCTATGAAACTTTCCTCCGGCGGCTTCTCCTCTTTCTAGTTCATTTTTCACCTAAAAACACGCTGCAGTTTCAAACAGTACAATATTTTCACAAGGGGCCGGACCTAGGAGCTATACCAAAAACAAGGTCTTGCAAGCTAAGATGACACATATATGTAGGAGATACATGATAGAGTACTTAAGAGTATATATAGCTACAGAAACTGTGATGATCTCTTGTTCTCTCTCTCTCCAATTCTTGGGCGTATGTATGTAGATATTACTTAGCTAAAAGTAACAGCCATTAATGCCTGCACATATCAATAGGACGAGACGGCCGGTCCTCATCACAATTGGCGTGCTGTCTTATTTGAGTTTTAATTAGGAAAATAATCTTCTCTTATCTCTCTCTCTCCCCTTCACCACCAGTACCAGTAGCACCACCACCACTTGCAAGCAGCAATCAACCTCATTCGTCCTCGTCCGTCCAAGAGCTAGCTAGAAGAATACCGCACCGCACAACCGTATAGGCCGGCCGGCCATCCATCCATCGTCTTGTACATGTCTAGCTGGGTCTCCATCGATCTGTCTCTGTGTGTGGCGTGTGGGTGTAGTTAGGGCTGGTGGTCTTGTACTAGTCGTCCTCCTCCTCCTCTGGTCCAGCGGCTGCGTGCTATAAAGAAGCTACCTAGGCTGGCTCCGGGGAGGAGAGGTAATGACACAAGCAGGCCGTCGTCGATCGAGCTCGACCATGGGGGGCGGAGGATCCGGAGACCACCAGCAGCAGCATGGCGGAGGCAGTGGCGACGATGGGCAGCTGCAGCAAGGCGGAGGCGACATGGTGATGCCGGGGTTCCGATTCCACCCCACGGAGGAAGAGCTCATCGACTTCTACCTCCGCCGTAGGGTGGAGGGCAAGCGCTTCAACATCGAGCTCATCAACCTCGTCGACCTCTACCGCTACGACCCATGGGATCTCCCTGGTAAGCCGCACATAAGCAAGCAGCATGTGAACTGCCACCATATACCAGCTAGCTCCTGCTGATAAGGAGTAATATCAAGGCGATCTGGCATATATGATTTCATGCATGTGACCGACCCCCTTTATTTTCTTTTCTTTTCATCTCATGTGATCCATAGCCTGCTTTTTGCTTGCTTGCTTGCTTGCTTTTTCATGCATGCGATGATGGTGCCTATTTTTTGCTTTTGTGTCTACTAACTACACGGATGCTCATCATCTCATGCTCTACATAAACCACCGCAGCTTTGGCTTCGATTGGGGACAAGGAGTGGTACTTCTATGTGCCGAGAGACCGCAAGTACCGCAACGGCGACCGGCCCAACCGGGTCACGCCGTCCGGCTACTGGAAGGCCACGGGAGCCGACCGCACGGTGTACGTCGAGGTCAAGCGGCCGATCGGGCTCAAGAAGACGCTGGTGTTCTATGTGGGGAAGGCGCCCAAGGGACTCAGGAGCAGCTGGATCATGAACGAGTACCGCCTTCCTTCAGGCGAGGCCGACCGCTACCAAAAGGTAGGAACAAAACTCTAGCTTTATTTCCTTCATCTGTTAATTAACAAACAGTAGTATAAACAACAAAGATGTTTTTTCTTGAGAAATTCTCCTCGCTGCGTTGCTTTTTCAATTTGTTTTCCTTAATTCTGTTTTTCTTTTTTTTAGTTCCCTGATATAATATCTTGAGAAAGCACAAAAAGTTGAAAGATGCCTCCACTGCTTGAAATTCCTCTCACTTTTGGGACTTGGGGCTCTTGATTGATGATTGCTAACTAGCTTCTGTTCGTGATTGCCGGCTGCCATGAGTATATATGCAAACACTACTCTTGTTAAAAGCAAAGTGCACCGTGCAAATTGCACGTGCAAGATCCACCTAAGTTAATTAGGTTATTCCCATCACTTGCAAAAAAAAAATACATGAAATTTTTCTTCAGTACATGTCCGAGCCTTTTTAGAACTAAAAGAGAAGGAACTTGAAAACTTTTCCAAGTTTCTGTACAGATCGGTTACTCTTTTCTTCGGCTTTTCCATTTGCAAAGACTGGTCCCTCCATTTTGGATGTATGAATCATCACACCCATCATATAGATGTAAAAAGTTTTTGCAATTTACTTTTCAAGATCTCACATATCTGGGATAATAGCTACTCAAAAGGGAAAGCTACTTCATGGTTCTAAAACAATAGTAGTAGAGAACTGTGGAATGGGCACAACATCAGATCTAAGAACGAAATTTAATCAATATTTTGGAGTACTGTTGTGCCTATTTGCTTAGTGTAGCATGAAGCACAACCTCCTTTACATGTAAAAACTTTTTCAAGTGACATTTTTAATGCTGGCTACAAAATTCCTCTCTTTCAATAATTAACCAGCATGGTGTGTACATATACTTAATCACTTGTGCATAAGAAAATTTTCAGACTCTCTTCTAATTACATGAGTTAATACCTTTTAGAGTTTATTAGGAATGCCAATTTAATTTTGTATTAATCTTGATTAATTACTTTCATATCATATATAGGAAATTTCTCTTTGCAAAGTGTATAAACGACCAGGGATTGAGGACAACTTTCACCTCAGCACCACAACAACAAGATCATCCAGCTCAAAGGCTGCAGCGACCATGGAAAAGAAGCACCACCGGACTTCAGCATCACCCCGCCTGGCACCAATGTTCGACGGTGGCCACTCAACAGCTCACATGAACAAGCCATACAGTGGAGCAAACACCACCATAGCCATGACATCGTCAGCTGCAGCTCGAGCAGCAACAATGGCGCCACATACGTCAATGTTCCTGTCAACCCCCTCTCTTAGCTCCACCACATCGACGGAGGAGGATGGTACATCACTCTACCACATGAAAGGTGCTAACCCACCGATGCTGCCTTCTTCCACACACGCCCTTCTTAATGCAAACTCCGCTACAATGGCAACAATTCCAATAGATGAGCTGAGTAGGGCAATTGGATCATATAATAGCCAAGGAAATCCTAACCAGCCGCCCTTGCCATCACAAGGTCCACTGCTTCCTTTTCCTAGCATGGAGAAGATTTGGGATTGGAATCCTCTCCTAGAATCTCCCAAGGTTTGCACAAGCTTCAAGTGACTTTCAAGTGGCTCGAAGCATTTATATGCATGCTTGCATGCGTGCACGTATTATATATGAATACAAGGTGTGTATATGTGCAGACACATAATTATTATTTGGGCTAGAACATGGTTAAGATGTAATGGGATATATAGGATGAGTTAGTTCTAGTCCTATGCAATGCTCCGCTATATTAATCAGTTCACTATCTCACATGAATAGCTGGTGTAACAATATGTCAATTTCTATTGTTTGATAATGCAGACCTTGTAGCATAACTCGATTAGAGATGGAATAAAGATTATTTGGTCATCTGGCCTTAGGCTTATATGTATATATGTTTCAATGATCATTTCAACTTAATTTATTGTTGCCCGAGCATTACTTTACAGATTTCATGTTTGCATGAAATGGCAAAAACGTATGCAGAAATACGTCCATATTATTTTTTTTACATATTCACTGTTGGGAAAATGCTATTGTGTGATTATCATCTTCTAGCTAGCTAGGTTCTTAAAGTAAAAGTGCTTTTGCATGATCTTATGTATGTTAGGTTCCTAGTTCAGAAACCATAAGTATAGTTATAATATTGTGGAATGGTTAATGTGGTTGTATGTGATGTTTGAACCAAAAGCATTAACAAGAATAGAACCATTGTAGTGCAGCACACACACACACACACACACACACATATATATATATATATATATATATATATATATATATATATATATATATATATATATATATATATATATATATATATATATATATATATATATATATATATATATATATATATATATATATCCATTCTTCATGATCTGCCAATATTAATCATATATAAGGTAGACACAGTTAGCCAACTTTGAAGTATAGTATATTGAGAGACAATATATAGCCACAATAAGAATGTCTTCTTTTCCTCCAATAAAACTTGATTTTGAAACACAATCATAAAACACAGTGCTTCAAGATTGGTCG
The DNA here is from genome assembly GCA_022457205.1 of Saccharum spontaneum. Taxonomy (NCBI): domain Eukaryota; kingdom Viridiplantae; phylum Streptophyta; class Magnoliopsida; order Poales; family Poaceae; genus Saccharum; species Saccharum spontaneum. The sequence goes on from CM039603.1 coordinate 3,789,817, forward strand.
AGTCCTCCATATTAAAGTATAATACACACCAAATCAAGAGCTTGGTCCTCCACAAATAAACAGGAGTGATCTTTGTAGAAGTTGGCATTAGTTTATTCATTATCTAATCTAATCTAAAAAGGAAAAAAAAGACTGGAGAGATCGATCTGCCATATATAACCCTTAGACGTGCATGATATACTTCCCCTATCCTAAAATATAAGGGTCGAAATGAATTTGTACTAAGTCAAACTAAGCTAAATTTGACCAAGTTTAGATAAAAGTATTAACATCTACCACACCAAAGATGTACATTAGGAAAATATATTTCTCTATATATCCAATGATGCTAATTTGATTTCATAAATATCATTCCTTTTTTCTTAGTCAAATTTAGCATTATTTGTCTTAGAATAAACTTAGATCCCTTATATTTCAGGGCTAAGGGAGTATATACTCACTCCATTTCAAATTATAAAACGTTTTGATTTTTTCTAAATACATTGTTTTTCTATGTACCTAGACATATTGTAATATAAGTACATAACAAAAGGTATGCATTTAGAAAATCCAAAATATCTTATAATTTGGAACGGGGAGAGTAACAGATTAATAGTATGTTAATTTTCTCTTGTTGTTTGCTCTTTGATTCATACAAAACTCATCTCATGGAAATGTGGTGGTGTGCATATATGGCATTTGAAGGTGTTTTGACAAGCTTGCAGTCAGCATCATGTATATCATATATCTGTTCGTAGAAATGTGGTAGCCTGGTAGGAGTATATCTCATGCATCAGTATGCATGGGCTTGTCATGGCATTTCGAGTGGACGCACAAAACCGAGCATATGAGCCGAGAGGCGTCCACTTCGATCCCTATGCAGAATTATAAGCAAGCATGTGTGATCGAACACGAGGTTCTCGTATTTAATTTGTTGGCAAACTTATAATTTTAAACGGCAATAAGGCATAGGAGTTCATTTTTATTTTTTTTTGTTAAATTTTAGTTTCAAGTATATATAAAGGAGAGAGAACTAGAATGATTTAATCTGTTCATATGTGCACTTTTTTTCAAACACATCGTCTACCTTATTTGTTTTATTTATGAAGAAAAATGAAATGAAACAATATACATAATAGTGCACTATTCGACCATCAACTAAACGCCAGTATGATTATGTGGCATTTTCTTGAAAACACAAATTTGAAATCTCACATTAAGATTCATTAACCTATAACCAATATAATGGTTGAATGCATGACTCATAATTGACGCAAATGAAGATACGACCTCGCGTGAAGTAGTTAAAAAACATATATATGAGTATATGACCATGTGAACTAGTTAGGTTCCTCGCCTAGGGTTTGAGCAAGCAGCAGGCACTCATATTTACGCCTAATTATTCTTTTATTAGTGATACATAATGTGCGAGTTCAGTTCAACGTTGTTTCATGAATTGTTAAAAAATAATTTATCCGTATTTATTGTAGTTGTCTATATCATTCGAGCCCATTTTCTTCGAGCTGAAAAAAACTCGACTCGTGAGGGTAAGACAGTCCCTATGCATTATGCTTAAGAAGAGGACCTTCTCACGCAAGTCGAGAAAACCCCCGAACCTCTACCCTACCCATACACAGCAGCACCGCAACTCCCGTGAGACTGGGCTGTTCTTAGACCTGTGCTTTGGCGTGGGGTAGACGAAGAGATTTTTTTCAACACACAGATAAACTGCGCCTCCTTCGGCCAACAAATCCGCCCCTGAGGGGTTCAAACTCTGGCCGGCTGGGTGCAAAGCGCACAGCCAGACCAACTGCTCTAGCATTCGCTTACATTTTCTCCGAGCTGAGAAAAAGGTGAAATCAACATTTAGCTAGAATGAAATCGACTTTCATTCAAAATCAACTAATTAATGTTAATTTCAACAACAAATTAAAGAGGTGGTTTGAAACGATAGAACCAGCTTAATATAACGATCTAGTTTAACAACAAAGGCGACAACGGTGCGCGAGAGAATAACTTGGCAAAAAAACTTAAAATGTTACACCGTCTCTCAAACAGTCTTGCTCATATCCAATCGTTTATCTTTCTTTTCTTTTTGTGAAATTATTAAACAAATCCAGTACTGTACTGTGAGGATATGCTTGCTGGTGGCGGAGAGGAGCAGTCAAGTGTGGCGGTCCAGTTGGTGCACACATACACGCGCCGCCGCCATGTATGATGCAGGCCTTGCCGTCGCCGACCATGTTTACTCCACAGTCTGCACTGCACATTCCACACGGCGCCCTTCGTGCTCATGCTGTCAACGCACTTATGACCATGTTAGCCATAAATACATACTTCATACCAAGTATAAGTCAAACTTATCTAATCTATTTTGATTAAGTTTATGGGAAAAATATATTAGCATTTATAATAACAAATAAATGCACTGTCGAAATATATTTCATGGTAATCTTATTTTGATGATGTAGATGTTTGTGCACTTTTCTATAAATTTGATAAAAAAAACTAGAGAAGGTTGACTTAGGGCAAAACTAAAACGGCTTACAATTTGCAACTAGCGGAAGTATTCCCTCCGTTCCAAATTATAAGACATTTTGACTTTTCTTATGTACATATTGATCTGCACTTATATTCAGTAATACCATTCACTAATCAGTGCCTCTCATTGTACTCTCTCCGGGTTCTTTTACATGCCACATTAGCTTTGTTCTAAGTCAAACATTACTATCTTTTACCTTCCATTCAAAAAAACCTTACAGTTTCATAACATATGATATTGATTAGTAAATCTAAAAACATAAATCTTATGTCATGAATCTATTTAGGTCTTTTGAAATTAATGGCCAAAGATATATATATATATATATATATATATATATATATATATATATATATAACTTCGGACAAAGCTAATACGACATGTAAAAAACAGAGGGAGTACCTGTATCTAGTTGAAGCTGAAGCATTATGAAAATTTGACATGTTAATTGCACACAAGTTACTAATGGAAAATTTTCTCTCTAGTGGGCCTCTTGGCCTAGGTTGAAAGCCCACTCCACAACTGGTTGAAAACCATGGGGAGCTTATGGTTACGGCCCATGTGTATCCTATTGGGCTAGACCGCCTGCCGACTGCTTGTCTTCCTTCTAGGAATTCACTTTGGTAAGACCACTTTTGATGACCAAAATTGATCCATTAGAGCCTTGCTGATGTCGACAAAACTGGCTAATATGGGTTGGCAGGCTAGCTACGCCGAGTGCTTGGCACATTGGAGCTTTCTGTCGAGTTTTAGGTTGTAAATGATCTCCATATCGAATAAGACCATCATGAATAGTTTCTAATAATTTGTGTCAGGCTCGCGAGAAGATTTTTGGCCATTGTTCGTGCCACACAGTCAATACCTCCATTCCCGCCCTCCAACAGCCCAAAGAAACCACACAACATCTCCTAACTTACAACCAAAACCTACTAAGCGGAATTTCCTTGTTCTACTTCTCCGTATTCTCATATCTAAAAGTAATAGCCAGAGATTCAATTCCAATGAACCTCTAGACGACGACATGGTCAGGGCAACGGAGTATCAAAGCAAAAATACGCCCGTAGCCCCTATGATAGGGAGTAGCGGTAGTCCATGCGTATCTAAGCATGTACGGATAGATTAGGAATTAGGATAGAAAACAATTGGTGGAGGATTCTTTAATCTTCATCATGTCCAAGGTATCAAGATTGGAAGTTGTTTTACTTCGCTCATATATGTACTTTCCTTCAGTTACAAATCAAGATTGGAGTACTAAACTATCGGGGATTCTAGGTACAGTGCGTGAAAAAAAAGGGAATTGCTAGCGCCCGCGTCGGGACGCTCAAGCCAGCTACGCCTGCCCGCACGCGGCATGCTTGCGCCCGCTTCACATGGGGGCCCACGTTGCTTGTTTGCCATGCATGCGTGCCCATGTAGGGCCACGTCTTGATCTATGCCCACTCTTGTTTCCCGTGGCTACCGCTCGCACCCCTCCACTCCCACATGCATGCATGCGGGCCCAACAGCTGCAAGTAGGTGGTGGCTAGTGGGTCCGACTAGTACATTCAAACACCAGATCTACTTTTGCAACATCCAGATAAAACCTTTGCAACATACGTCTAAAACAGATAAACGTTTGGAACATACAATTGAAATACCATTACAACATGTGCAAACATCCCGATCTACTTTTGAAAACATTGAGATACAATAGTTGCAACATACAAAAGAAGACAGATGAAATACTTGCAACATACATGTATAAAAAATAGATGAAACATTGGGGATAGACGCTTGCAACATACGTGTACAACCATTGCAACATATGCAACATCCCGATCTACTTTTGCAACATTCGCATGAAACAATTGAAACATACATCTGAAACAACTGAAATACTTTAAACATAGGCTTGCAACTTGTCTAAAAATGTCTAGAAACACTTGAAGCATAGCATCGCCGCGTGGCCATGACCTATCTTGTGGGGAACTGCGGTGACGCAGGCCTCCCCTTCCTACCGATGACGCGAGGTGGATGGGGGCGCAGGCCCAGGCCTACCTGATTCCCCTTCCCCGATGGGCGAGGGTCCTGATCATATCTCGTGATGGTGCGAGCTGTCGCCGCTCCGACGGAGAAGGCCATGGTGGGTCCGGCGCGAGCCGTGGCGGTTCCGGCGCGAGCTGTCGCTACTCCAGTGGAGAAGGCGGGCGGCGAGCTAGAGAGGGCCACGGCGGGCCGAAGGCATGGTGGAGATCGATGGAGCAAGGCTGGCAGCCGGGAGGTGCGATGGAGAGGGATCAAGGTGGGTGGCCGCACTCAGGCACGGTGAAGATGCTGGCCGTCAGGTCCCCGGCCGCTGTGGAGAACGCTGGGGCAGCGCGGCGGAGCGCGGTCGCAGCGGAGCTACGGTGATTTTTTCTAGAGAATGGGGACAACAGGCTATGGTTAGGGGCTTGTTGATGAGAGACTATGACTATTGGGCCATTGGGCCGGTGTTGCAGCCTGCGAACGGGAGCGTCAGGAGGATCAAACGTTCTCACCGTAGCATTTGTTAAAAAACACACAACAATGGCACGTAAGAGGGAATATATGATGTCGTTTGGATCCCAAGGGATTTTGAGAGTTCACGTAAAAAGAAATCTAACGGTTTTACTAGATTTCGAGATTTAAAAATATGTGAGATAAAATCTGTATAAATCATCTGTGAGATAAAATATGTATAAATCTAACCCGTTTGGATGAGGATCTATGATCGTGGGATTTTTCTCTGTTTTTTTTTATTCTCATCTAAACATGGCCGTAGTAGCGTTTTGGGCTTTTGGCAAGGGGAGTTATGATTGGGAGTACGAGAAAACCGCCGTGGCACCCAACCGCCGCACGCTTTTATTTACTTTCACGCGTCCGTGAATGCACTGGGCCTACTCGTGAGTGCGTGTGCATCCATGCATGCTGGGCCATATTCGCTCGCGTGCACGCCGGCCTGGTTTATTGCATGCGCGGCATGGCAGGTTGGGCTACAATACAAATAACCGCGCCATATTATTATTTGTATATGCGTACTACGTGACGGTTTTTCTATATTTTCAAATTTATTAGAATAAAGATGCCTTCATTTGAGTAACTAATTTTTACCTAAAATTCACTATAGCACACGTGGATCGAGATGAATACGAGTGCACCCAAACAAGATCAAAAAAGATTTGGTATTTGAAATGCTTCAGATGGGCTATCTTATTATCACAGAAATAATTTGTAGAGGTGGTTGGGGGAAAAAAACACCTCTACTCATATGGTCGAGACATCATTGGTTTCTACAAACTGGTATCCAACCACCCCTAAAAATTGATGAACTGAGTCAAACTTAGGAAAAATGACTTCTCGGGGAAAAAAAAAAAGAGATGTACATTTTTTTTGGAGCTTAAGAGATGTACAGGTATTGTAGGATGAGTGAGTACAACCTATAGTAGTATATAAACTCATAAGGCAACCCATACACCTCTTTTTTTTTTTTTTGGAGAAGTCGACGGGGGGGGGGATAGAGAGGAATCCCCCACCTGATTTCATTGATGCCCATACACCTCTTCTGCTCTTGTGTAAAGGCAGCCATACACCATGTTGTGCTCTCGACTCGAGACGTAGTAGGCCTCAAATCTGTGACCGCTCCGTCTCAGCTGTGACCAGTTCTGGGCCGGAAGTCAAGCAATGAGGCCCGTGAACTTTCCTTTGGAAATGTAAAACAAAAGAAAAAAAAAAGGGCCCATAATGATTGCTCGATGCTCAATCTCCCCATCCCCGAGTGCCAGAGCCCCAGAGACGACGATTGTGTGAGCAAACCACCATACAAACACATCTCAATCAATGCTCGTCTTCATCGCCTGAGCAAGTACTGTACTAGTTTCATTCTTGTTGTAAGCCCAGCAAGAAATCCGTGTAGCGTCAACCAATTGGCTATCGTCGGTGTGCAGTGAATCCAAATGAATCGGTATTTGGTACGATCTCCACCAAGTGAAGCTCCTGATGCAAGCAATTCTGAATCGATGCATATACTCCGAGTGAAGTTTGCTGGATGCAGAATTGCAGCCAATTTCGCAACCACGAGTGAGATTGCTGCGAGGAGAAGGAACTGAAAAAAAAATGAACGAATGAAAGAAACCGAGCCAAATTCCCGTCGAGCAAAGCAAAATCGTGTCCATGTACTACTTTCTAGTCGATCTCTCGATAAAAATTAAGACGACGACTCCGCGTTGGATTTTATTTACATTTCCACGCCAAAATCTACTACGACTCACGCTAATCAGCTACTAGTAGAGTAGCTAGTAAGCCTAGTGTACTACTACAAGTAAGAGGAGGAGGAGTGTACTACTACAAGTAAGAGGAGGAGGAGGAAGAAGACGGGGAGGTGGCGGGCGCGGCGACGGCGACGGCGGCGCGGGCGTCGGAGGGGACGAGGAAGAGGAGCAGGAGGACGGCGAAGATGGCGACGGGCACGAGGAGGAATAGCGGCGGCGGCGGCGGCAGGGGCGGCAGCAGCAGCGGCAGCACCAGCAGCGTGGCCGTCACGCACGCCAGCACCGCCGCCGCCTCCGCGCCCAGGTACGTGGTCGAGGTCGAGGCCCCGCCGGCGCCCGGTCCGCGGCCGCCTGCTGCAACCCTCGCCGCCGGGACCCCGATGGGCGGCGGCTTGCGGCCGGTGTGGCCCGCCATGCTGCCGTGGTCTTGGCGGTGGTGGAGGTCGAGCAGGTGCATCTGAGGCGTGGTTGGCTTCGCCGGATGGATGGAACGGGCTCTTTCGGGAACAATTTTATAGGATGGGAGATACCAGGAGCAGAGAGGTGGGATTGTGGGGCCCGCGCGGCAGGCGGGGTGCATGGCCCAGGCGGGGTGGGTGCAACGGTGTCCCTACATGGCCCAGACAGCAATGCATGGATCATGCGTATAATTAAACGGGGACGGTTAACTCCCTAGATTATTACCACTGGGTGGATCACAATCACACACACACTTCAGCTTCGGGTACATCACGAGTGAACCGTGAGCACGCGAGGTTCATATTAGATCCTGGCCGAGATTCCCCAGCTTTTTACGGTGGATCGCAGGTAAATAAAGTGAAAGCACTTTGGAAATTGGAGTGCGAGGTCATTCTAGGGGTTGTTTAGTTGGTGAAAAAGTTTGGGTTCGGCTACTGTAGCACTTTTCGTTTTATTTGACAAAATTTATCCAATTATGGACTAACTAGGCTCAAAATATTCGTTTCGACATTTACAGATAAATTGTGCAATTAGTTATTTTTTTACCTATATTTAATGTTTCATGCATGTGTCTAAAGATTCGATGTGACGGGTACTGTGCAAACTTTTTTGGGTTGGAGAAAGAACTAAACAGGCTCTAGGACAAAATCTGAAACGGAAGAAGAGCGCCCCGTGACTATGGACCCGTTTCATACAGCTCCGCTTCACTCATTGATGCTTTTGTCGTTGTGTATTGTCTGTGCTGTGTGTTGGTCAATCTTGGAGCCTCTAAAATTACTCCCTCAGCTCTAGGAGCCACTTGGAGGAGCTGTGCCATCTGGAGATCGCTAAGATGAGCAGGAGTCAAAATAATACTCCCTCGATTCCAAGATGTATGTCGCTTTGCTTCCCGATAAACAACTTTAAAAATATATATTAAAAAATATTAATATTTATAGTACATAATTAATATCATTAGAAAAATCTTTAAGTCTAGTTTTTTAACAAATTTATTTGAGAATATAAATGTTATACGTATTTTCTATAAATCGAATCGACCGTGCGGCACGAAAATCGAAAACGATAAACATTTTGAAACGGAGGGAGTATAGCGCATGAATTTACTCATTTTGCTATTGGGTTGAGTCGTAGTCAAGTATTTTTTGTTGCTTTTTTTCTCTGAGTTTGTTTTGTAGTATAAAGTTAGAAACAAAAACTGTGGGAGCCACAGCCACAGAGGAATACTAGAACGGCGGTGGCAGGATGAGCTTGGGAATTTGGAGAGCAGGACTAGACGAGACGGTGCATGCGGTGTCCCGTGCTCCCGGCCCCTCCGCCGAGGGTCGGCCCTGTCGAGGCAAAACCAAAACCAGTAGCTGGCCCGGCCCCCGGTTTTGTTTTGCCGTCCCAATCCCATGGGCTTTTGGTTTTGGGTTTCTGGTTTGCTGCATCGTCGCTGCTCGGTGCGGTGCATGCATGAACCTCTCACCTCCTGTCGTCGTCGTCGTCGTCGTCGTCGTCTTCTGTCGTCTCCCACCCATCCATCCATCGGCTATGATGGGTCCACGATCGAGTGTTCTCCATCCACATCAGTGCAGGAAATCCGGCCAGTCATTTCTCATTCACGCATCCACACGTGCCGTCGACCTCACCGTTGGCTCCTACCCCTAGTTGCCACTCCAGTACTCCACACACTCCCGTCCGTCACTCGATCAAGGACGGGTAGCTGTGCTAAGCCGCGGGCCGGGCAGCTGATGATCATGATAAAAGTAGGGATGCTTTGATTCGACGACGGCCAGGGAAGGACGCAACCGCAACCACATAAGTTTGGTAGCGTGGAGCTCTACCGTGAGTTCCCCTGATTAAAGTGCATGCGCCTATCGTTCTTGTGATAGAGATAATATGTGACCGGCCTTTCGAGTAGGCATTAAAGAAATATATAACTTACTGGGGCTATAAACTATACCTAGTTTTCTATTACAATACATTACCAATAACTTGCCACAAATTCAACCGCTGTTTTAATTAATATAAAAGTGCGTTCGGTAGGGATCTAGATTCTTATAGAAACATTTCAGACGACAAATCAGAAAAACTTAATGAAACCGTATGTTTAGCTCACTCGCTGGATCCTTTAACCAGAACTAGAATCAGGCGAAACCAGGTTCTATGTATTGTAGTGTGTTGGACTCGTACAGAAAAACGAGAATTGGTTTCAAGTGATTCTTCGTGAAACGTTTCTCTCTTTTGAAGCGGACATTTCACATCGATTCTAATGCTTGAGAATCTGAAACGTTTCTTTCCGCCAAACACACCAAAACTGAAAACACACATCGAAAATAAATAATATGTACCTACTGATGGTATGACTATTTTTTCATAATAAACGACGTACGTACAACCTGACTTCTAGCTACGTAGCGGTCAAAAACTTACTAGGAGTTCAATATTAAATCCTGAAAGAAAAAATACTATAAATATTTTCTCTCTGCTCCCAGTAACTAGGAGAAGTCCAAATAGATTAATAATCAATAAATGCCTCAAGTAATTGACAATGCGTGCCTCATATTTTAATCCTAAAAAAGCGAACTACAAAAAAAAAAATGGCAATTTGAGGAAGTGGGCGCTATATACTACGTACGCAACTAATAAACTGCCAGCAACACTCAAAGCCATCCATCATGGTTCATGCATACTACATGCATGCACTTTTCTCTGAATGATTCTCCAAGCAAATAGGAGACATGTTCATGTTGGTACTATATCGTTAACAATGCCTAGAATTATAGATAATTACTAGTAGTCCACACTCCACAAGCGACGATGTAAGCAATTATTGTACTGTTGTATGTATACCATATCAGGAGCGAGAATCTCGGTAACTTAGCTAGCTTTGGCGTTATGCAAAGATCGAGCAGCTAGCCACTGGCACTTCTTAATCCGGCAAGGAGGCCACCATATTATACATAGTAAAGTAGCTGTCAAGGACGACATCGTCGTCAGATGCAATGCAGCAAATCGTGATCGCATTCTCCAGCCCATAAAATACATGCAAGTTGGGCATGCATGCATGTGAGCATACTGATCGGTTATCTAGACAAATATTACAAGCGGACTAGTGCACGGCGCCGCCCGGTACAGCAGGCACGTACAGGAACCAACTCGATTTCGCATAGGCAACTGCAAATCCAGGTGAGGGTTTATTATTATTATTATTATTTTGGACAACAAGTTGCTTCTCACACTCATTGAAATCCCATCTAGCAGTAAAGTACTACGGAGTACCAGTGCCTATAAAGAAGAAAAAGACAATTCCCCCAAAAAAAAGAATGGAAGAAAGAAAAGGACAAAAGTGCGGGTATCAGGGTATGGCTCTGTTCATTCGGCTTATAATCCATCTTTTTCAGCTTGTTTTTTCAGCCGAAATAGTATTTTTTTCACACAACAAATCAGCCAACAATGTTTTTCAGCCGGCTTATTAGCACAGCCGAACGGCTCCTATGGGCATCAAAAGGTTGTCCAACCGGTTACCGGGCTCTAATGGTAATGAAACTTGACTTTATGTACTCCAATTTCTATTAATTCAGCTATTCTCTCATTTTTAAGCCAATTCACCAAACAGATATTCTTCCTGGTCACAGTGTTCTATACTTTGAAAGGGAGATACCACGCTGCCTTTTTTTAAAAAAATAAAAGTAGACAGGAGCACTAGCCCATCATATAAGAGAAAGGAGAAGCACCTGCGCCCAACAGCGAGTGGACCGTTGAGCGCCTGGTAAGTCAGCCTACTGAGCCCCAAGCTTGGTCCTAGGTGCGGGAACCAGGAATCGAACCCTAGCGAGCTCCCAGACTGGAGCCATGACCACGACGCAACTGCGTCGTCCACTATCACACTGCTCTCGGCATAGGCTTTCTCTCAAGAGAGCCTATCAGGGTTCATTAAGTCACATGAAACATTCTCTATCCCTCACCTCTTTTTACCTCCCATGCATGGCTCCTCTCCACCCCTCCACACCCTCTTACCGACATCACTGATACTGATAAGGATGGCACACTTTGTTTTGAGCTCCCCCCTTGTCGCCACCGCACCTTAGGGCCTTTTTGGCCGGGCTCCTGCCTGCTCCGACTCCCGCATTGTAGCCGGAGCTGGAGGAGCCCAAAAAAGCAACTCCTTCCCCTTCGAACGGCTCTGTGAGAGAGGAAACAAAGAGAGAGAAAACTAGCTCTGGTGAACAGTGCCCCCACACATGACATGAACAGTAGCACAACAAAGGGAGCCAGAGCCGCCGGGAGCTGCACCAAAGGGGGCCTTAATAGTACATAGTTGTTCCAGCCTAACCCTAATGTCCTCGCCTGTGGCCATCCAATCCAGGTCTAGGCTATCCCTTACTAGTCCAAAACCTGAATCTATGATCCCCAAATTTATTTAGACATAACCCACTTGCCAAGATGCCATCACCCACAAAAGTTATGATCGATCTTCAGAGTCGAGTGTATGAGGAACCGCCACCCACCGCCACGTGAATAATGACCAGTAGACTGATAATCAGCTTGTTCGCTTGGGCTGAAAATAAACGGTTGAAAGTACTGTTGGCTGATTTATGTGAGAGAAAAACACTGCTGCCATTCTTAGACTGAGAGTCGAGTGCACGAGTAAACATGGCATGGCCCATGTAATACATGGCCGTGCTTTTTTTTTTTGTTCAGCCCGGACCATGCCATACGGAATGGTCTTGTAGGTACTCCCTCCATTTCAAACCTATATAGTATTTTTTTTTTTGAGACCGAGAGACAAGTGTGATCTTTGCTGACTCTTTGAAATGTTTGTCGCCATTCAAAGCGTGTAGGATGGGTCGGCGAGAGCATCTGCATCTCTGCGGCGTCCGATGGAGAAGGACTACACCGCCCCCACTTTGCCAGGTCGGCGCGCAGTCATCCATCTGCTCTCCAATCCTTGCAACAGCGGTGCTCGGTGCAGGTTCAGCTCACCTGGCCTGCCTGCCTTCTGCCTAGGAAATCCATACCTGATTCGTGCAGTGGCCCGTGCATGTACCTGCTCCGCGCGACAGGGGATGATGATTTGTAGGGCATAAAATAATCTCCTGTCGAGTGCACCACGTCCTGACACGTAGACCTTCCAACCGCCACACGCTTGCTTGTGATATCATGTACAGCACGAGAGGAGAGATGATCGTACACCTGGGTTGTGTGGCTAGCTAGCTAAGCAGGCGCTAATTGTCAAGCGGTGCACAGTGGTGTGGTTAAATGTATGTCTAATCCTCCATCTGTTTACCTGTTACTGTCTTTTGCTTTCATTTATCCTGCAACTAGCGTGCTTGAACCCTTGGACGGTCGCAATATAGGCTGTGTTTAGATCACTTGAAAAGTGCACTATGCAAAAAAAGATTCTCCGTCATATCAAACTTGCGATACATGCATAAAGTACTAAATGTGTATAAAATCAAAAACTAATTGTACAGTTTGGTTGTACTTTGCGAGACGAATGTTTTGAGCCTAATTAGTCAATGATTGGACAATTATTACCAAATACAAACGAAATGCTACAGTGAATTTTGACGCTCCAAAATTTGGAACTAAACACAGCCATAATCCTCTTTCACAAGGAAGGAACACGATGTAGACATTGTACATGATGATCTTCTTTTGCGTATCAGATTCTCTTTATATATATACATATATATATATATATATATATATATATATATATATATATATATATATATATATATATATATATGCGTGCTATTCTACACCCTAGGTGTAGAATAGTATTCTACACCAAGCTGTTACACTGAACAAAATTTAGTACTGTTCAATACTCGTGTTTCAGTATTGTTCAGTATTTTCGAGGTGCTGGGTGTAGTACTGACTGATACTGAACGTGGTTCAGTAGTACTCAGTATTTTTTCAGTTCAATTTTGACTTATAGTGTAGAATAATATTCTACACCTAGGGTGTAGAATAATTTTGCGTATCAGAATCTTTTCTGATGGAATGCGTATCAGAATTTGGAACGATGTGCAGCTGAATGTGCACGTGACACTTCTTTCAAAAAAAAAAGTGCACGTGATACGTTAAAATCCATTGCTTTAAACTATGAAACTGTGTAATGGGTAACAAGCACCCAATAATTATCATCAAACCCGAAAAATGTTTTAAAGGTGGTTTTCTATTTAATAACAATAAAAAAACTGATTTACTACCAAAAAATATAAATAATTACTTTAAACCAGAAAATATGAAACTAGTACCTTTTTTTTTAAAAAATGTCCTCTACTTGTTTATGAGTCTATATATAGATTTAGAATTGTTTATTTCTATTTCTACAGCTTTATTAGTCATAGCTGCACTCAGGATTTATATAAAACAAGTAAGATCCGAATAGCTCTAAATATAGCATCAACAGATAGATGATATTTCTAGAAAAAAAACTAAAACTAGTAATTTCTAGAGACCAAGCCGGATTTTTATTATTATTATAAAATGAAAAATCACCTTAAAATCAGCCAACAGAGGACCAAATTTGTCCGATTTTAATAGTTGTAGGATGTGTCACTCCGTTTCATTGTTTGTGATTAAAATTCAGACTATCGCGCAAGTTTGAGTATAAAAATAGGCCTTACCTAATTAAAATAAATAAGCAACAACTCACGAAATAAATAGACAACCCAAGACCATTAGTTTGTGACAAGAAGAATAAATAAGCAATGGTATGTTTTAGAGGAGTTAATTAGGACATCTCCAATTCTCTTAAGTTGAATTTTGTAGAGCAGAACAATCGTATTTTTTTTTAAGAATCACAGTAGATTGATGAAATCACCATACATTATTTACCACTAAAAACAGTGACATTAAATAATAAAATAAAATTTGAAAAATACGTGTACCCATATATTAAATTAATGACTGGAACTTGAGATAGATAACCCAACTAAGTTATACTCAGTTGACAACAAGGGTATATATTCTGTGGCGTACTCCGTACGACGACCTTGGAGTGGACAGGGAGGAGATACGGATCGGGATTCCTCAATCCTCACCACTTAACAATGCTCCACATGCGTGGCAGTATATCTGCGTAGAGGTTACAGATGAGATTTGCTACTTATAATATACCTTAAGAGTTCCTTTGTTTTCCTAAAAAAGTTTTTTTTTGATTCAGTTATCCCAACAATGGGATCTACTTGGGAAGAAGACAAATTGAGGTATAGAAATGCTGGTCCCATTTGAGCTGTGATATGCTATAAGCTGAGAGAGTGCAGGCACTGGGTTCGTAGCTCGTGACAGGATTCAGTGGCAGTGGTGTGGTGGTTACCTACGCGATCGTGATCTATTACAAGCTGAGACAGCATGCTGTTGGGCTTGATTTAAGCATGCTGTTGGGCTGGATCCATCAGTTGTCCACTCCGGGCCCAAGTATCTGGCGTTGGGCCTCCTGGACCTCCTCGCACGCCGCGGATGAAGGCGACGTACTCGTCGGCCAGCCAGCCTCCGAGGCGCCTCCGCCACCGCCTCCCCACCGGGCCTCGCCACGGACTCCGCCGCCGTCCGCGTGGAGGCCTCCACCGATGTCCGAAGCCGCCGCCTTACCGATGGAGCACCGCGCTGCTATGGACTCAAACTCCGGGTCGCCGGGCGTGAGCTCCCCCGACGCGAGGCTCTCGGGCGTGGCTACCATGAACAGGCGCATCACCTCGGCTGCACTTGCGCGTATTTCCTCAATTCACGTGAAAAATTATGTGACTTGTGGCTTATGACATGCAATCGTATGAGGCTGTCCGGTGGAGTTTCTCTGAATTTTTTTTTTTGAACTGATGCTTTCTTTGTCCAGTTTGTGATTTTTGAAGTTCCGGTTTTAGGGGTGGCTGGATTATGAGCCGCCTATTGAAATCTGATTTATAGAGATGACTCATGTTTTCAGCCACGCCTATAAATTAATTCTTAGAGGAAGTTTTAGGCAGCCGCCTTTAGAAAATCATTGATTCCTAGAGACGTAGTAGTAGAGGCCGCTGGCCATCCACCCTCAATAGACTTTCTAGTCGCCTTTACATACCTTTTATGCAGTAGTGATGTATTGAAATGGAAAATAGAACACCAAATTTTGGATGACAGGCACAAAAAAGTGAGAGTACAGAGGATCTCATGCCTATCAAACTAGAGGTGACATGGCTAACAAAGTTATTTGTGTAAAGTTCTTGAGGTGTCTCAAACTTGCAACATGTTATCGTTCAGGTCCCCAACTTCCAAACTTTTAGGGCATTGGCATGGACTAGGGTGGGTTTTGTATTCAATGGTATTCAGTTAAATACCTGTTATTTTTGCAAAAAAATCTTACATATAAATTCTATATTGACTATATACCATGTATATTGCATATAAAAACAAAAAGGAAATACCTTTAACCTAGCTCTGCTCTCTCGCACCTTTTAAAAAAAGGCAACGTATCAGGTGGAAACCACACCCTTTTGTGAAAACTCGTGCAAACCACGGCAAAAAAGTCGTCAAAATTCACCAAAAAATCACATATGTAGAAATTTGTTATTTTTATATCTCACAAACGAAGTCAACTTTGGATAAGATATTTTATAAGGCTGTGTATCATCATATCGTTTACATATGTGATTTTTTTGATGAATTTAGACAACTTTTTTACCGTAATTTGCACGGGTTTTCATGAAGAGCGTGGTTTAAAAAAAAGAAAAAAAAGAATCATAGGTATTCAAAGAATTCAAGCTATAACCTATCTCTGCTCTGTCCCACCCTTATCCCTGATGGCCCAACAGCCGATGGCCCAATCTTTCTTTGGCCTTGTTTAGATTCCAGATTTCACTCCCAAATTTCACTATACAAAAAGAAGATTTCCCATCACATCAACATGCCGGCATATGCATGGAGTACTAAATGTAGATGAAATCAAAAACTAATTGCACAGTTTTGTTATACTCTGCGAGACGAACATTTTGAGCCTAATTAATCAAGATTTGGACAATTATTAAAAAAACAAAAGTACTACAGTGTTCGGAGGTGGTACTGTGCAAAGTTTGCCACCCCGATTCGGGGAACTAAACGAGACGTTTCCCGGTTTGAGTGGCTGAGACGTACCTGATTCTGACACGTAGGCCTTCCCAGTGCCACACGCTAGCAGGAGTAGCGGCTAATTCTGCTTGTGATATCATGTACGGAGTACACCTGTGTGGCTAGCTGCTAGCTAAGCAGGCGCTAATTGTCAATCGGCCGGTGCACAGTGGTGTGGTTAAATGCATGTCTCATCCTCCATCTGTTTACCTGTTGTGTTTCCTTTCTGTTGGATGGTCGCAACATATGGAGTACAGTAATCCTCTTCCACGAGGAAAGGAAGACACACAATGATGACTTCTTTTAAGTGCGTACTCCGTATCACCGACCGAAGATACACAATGGTTTTGTATCCTGGTGGTACTGTACGCTGTGTTTAGTTGGTAAAAAGTTTTCGGAGAAAAATGTCACATCGGATGTTCCGTGCGATGTTGGAAGGGGTTTTTGGATACTAATAAAAAAATTAATTATATAGCTTGCCTGGAAACTGCGAGACGAATTTATTAAGCCTAACTAATTCGTCATTAGCACATTTGTAACTGTAGCACTTTAGTACCAAATCACAGACTAATTAGGCTCAAAATGTTCGTCTCGCAATTTATACGCAAACTATGCAATTAGTTTTTTATTTCGTCTATACTTAATACTCCATGCATGTGTCGTAAGATTCGTTACTGTAGTTTTTCGTGAAAAGTTTTTGATCTAAACACACGCTAAAATGCGTATCGGATTCCTCTTTTTTTTATAATAAATGCGTATCAAAATCTTTTCTGATGGAATGCGTATCAGAATTTGGAACAATGTTCAGCTGAATGTGCACGTGACACTTCTTTTTTTTAAAAGTGCCCGTGATACGTCTAACAACTAGTATGATGAAAAATAAAGGTTGGAATCCATTTTTAGCGATAGTCTGATCTTGAACTTTAAACTACAAACACCCTCCAATTATTAAGCCGGGACAAATTTAGTCCACGTGCTGGTTTTAAAGGTGGTTTTCTATTTTATAAAACAATAAAAATCTGATTTACTATCTAAAAAAGCATAAACGATTTGTTTTTAATCAGAAAAATATGAAAATAGCACCCTTTTCTCTAAAAATGTTCTCTACTTGTTTATGAGTCTATTTAAAACAAGTAAGATCCAAATAACTCTAAATATAGCACCAACACATAGATGACATATTTAGAAGAAATTTGAAACTAGTTTTTTATTTTTATGATTTAAAATAAATTAACTATGAATTTCTAGAGACAAAACTGGACTTTTATTGTTATTAGAAAATAAACCACCTTAAAACCAGCCAACAGAGGACCAAATTTATCCGCCTTTGACGGTTGGAGGATATGTCTCACTCAGATTCATAGTTTGAGCTTAAAAATCAGACTATTGCGCAAGTTTGGGGATGAAAACAGACTTTACCTAAAAATAAATACTCGATAACTCGCGAAATAAATAATCGACGACCCAAGACCGTTTGTGACAAGAAGGATATACTGGTCCTTGGCTAATGGATAAGCAATTGTACATTTAGAGGAGTTAATTAGGACGTCTCCAATTCTATAATGTTTGAAACTTTTTAGAGCAGAACAATCGTATTTTTAAAGAACCACAGTAGATTGATGAAATCACCATACATCATTTACCATTAAAGAAACAACGGCGTTAATTGATAAAATTAATTTCCTCATAAAAAATTGATAAAATTAATTTAGAAAAATACATGTACCCATATATTAAATCAATACTTGAACTTGTGATGGATAAGTTGGACTAAAAAGAATCCAACCAACCAAGTTCAAGCGAAGAACACTGATGCTAATTTGCTGTGAAAGAAAAAACTATTCCCTAGCTGAAAAGTAGTGTTGATAAGTTCAAGCTGAGGTCTTGTTTAGTTTCAGGGGTGTAAAGTTTTTGGTGTCACATCGGATGTTTCGTAGGATGTCGAAAGAGGTGTTCGGATACTAATAAAAAACTAATAAAAAAACTCGCTGTGAGACGAATTTATTAAGACTAATTAATCTGTCATTAGCATATGTTTCCTGTAGCACAATATTGTCTAATCACGGACTAATTAGGCTCAAAAAATTCGTCTCACAAAATACACGCAATCTATACAATTAGTTATTTTTTTAATCTATATTTAATACTCTATATAAGTGTCCGAATATCCGATGTGACAGAGCGTTAAGTTTTAGGGGAGGAACTTAACAAACCTGAACAGGGCCTACACTCTGTTCGCAACAAGGGGTGTGTTTAGATGGGAAAAGTTGAGGTGAAAAGTTACTGTAGCACTTTTCGTTGTTATTTGGTAAAATTTGTCCAACTATGGATTAATTAGACTCAAAAGATTCGTCTCGAACTTTACAGACAAACTATGCAATTAGTTTTATTTTTTACCTACATTTAATGATTCATGCATGCGTTTAAAGATTTGATGTGATGGGTGGAAGAGGAAATATTTTGGGGTACTGTTGGAAGTGAACGCGGCCAAGGCATCCTAGTTGGTGAGTAGCAGTATATTCTCTGTGGCGGACGACCTTGAAGTTGCAGTGGACAGGGAGGAGATACGGATCGGGATTCCTCACCACTTAACCATGCTCCACATGCGTGACAGTATAGTATCTGCGTAGAGGTTAAGGAGATTTGCTACTTATAATATATAGTAGCTGTCAAGGACGACATCGTCGTCAGATGCAATGCAGCAAATCGTGATCGCATTCTCCAGCCCATAAAATACACGCAAGTTGGGCATGCATGCATGTGAGCATACTGACCGATTATCTAGACAAATATTACAAGTGGACTAGTGCACGGCGCCGCCCGGTACAGGCACAGGAACCAAGTCGATTTCGCATAGGCAACTGCAAATCCAGGTGTCAGACCGGGCATGAGAATTCGGTTTAAATCGAAAATTCGGTTTGGTTTTTTCGGTTTTCATAAATTTCGGTCTTCAACCACGAGCAACCGTTCGGTTTGTTTCAAAACTAGAAACCAACAAATTCAGTTTGATTTTATAGTTCGGTTATTCGGTGGAAACCGAACCGACCGAAGCGAGGAGAAGGAAAATCAGAAGATCCACGAGCCGCTCCCTGCTCCGCTTCAACCCGTGCCGGCGCCGCGTGGCGACACACAGCAGCTCCATGCAAGCCATGGCAAGACCCACGCGCCGCCTCCGCCGCCGCCGTCGTGCCGCTGTTCAGGCCGCCGCTGTCGCGCCCCCAACTCAGCGAGGCTCGCGACCCCGGCTCGGCTGCTCCTGCTCGCGCCGCCACCACCGCGAGCCACCAGCCCGCCGCCGCGACCCCCGCTCGGCGCTCACACATGCTAGGGGTAGAGATTGCACGGGCTCCACGTAAAACAAGCTGTGCTTTTTTAGTCCACCCGTACATAGTCCCTCCATCTAAAAAACGGATGTAATTCTTATTTTCCAAGAATTTAAGCAGATTCAACTTTAGCCAAAATTTTACAAGAAGAATAATATTTATTGTATGAATAAATTAATTATAAAATATATTTTTATTGTTAATATAATTTTATTTATTGTACTAATATTTCTATTTATTATAAAAAATTTTTATAGTAAATCTATTTAGAAATATAAATGTCGATATTATTTTTTATAAACTTAATAAGTTAAGTTCGACTTGTTTGAATCCTATATATATTTTTTAGACTGAGAGTGAGAGAGCAGTGTGATCTTTGCTGACTCTTCGATGAGCTGTATCATCTTTGCTGACTCTTTGAAGGCCCTGTTCGGCAGGCTGTTTTTTTTTTGCTTATAAGCCGGCTGTGGCTGATTTGCTGTGAGAGAAAAACACTGTTCCACGGCTGATAAGCCGTGCTGATAAGCTCAGCCGAACAGGGGGAAATGTTTGTCGCCATGCACAGCGTGTAACTATGCGTCGGCGAGAGCAGCTTCCTCTACATATAACCATAATTTTAGACTTCTCTTAGTGATTTAGTATAAACTCTTTCTACTAAATACCTTTCAGTGAAAATTTATACGTGCTATGACCAGTGACGGCTATTTAAAAACTAAGAGAATTCCACCGTTTAAGCAGCGAGACGGAGAAGGACGACACCGCCCCCACTTTGCCAGGTCGGCGCACAGTCATCCATTTGCTCTCGATGCAGTCCAATCCTTGCAACAGCAGTGCTCTGTGCAGGTTCAGCTCACCTGAGCCTGCCTGCCTAGGAAATCCAAGTCTACTAGTGGCCTCCTTTTGATCTCGCACCATACGATTCGGGCAGTGGACCGTGCATGGACCTGCTCCGTGCGACAATGGTTGTGTTTAGTTTTAAATTTTGGAACGCTAAAATTTACTGTAGCATTTTATTTGTATTTGATAATAATTGTCTAATCATTGACTAATTAGGCTCAAAACATTCGTCTCGCAAAGTATAACCAAACTGTATAATTAGTCTTTGATTTTATCCACATTTAGTACTCCATGCATATATCGTAAGTTTGTTGTGACGGGATTTTTTTTGCATAGTGTACTTTTCGAGTGATCTAAATACAGCCAATGGATGATTTGTAGGGCATAAATAATCTCCCGTCGAGTGCACCACGTCGTGACACGTAGACCTTCCCACTGCCACACGCTTTGCATAAATAGCTGCTAATTCTGCTTGTGATATCATGTACGGAGTACAGCACGAGAGGAGAGATGATGGTACACCTGTGTGGCTAGCTAGCTAAGCAGAGCGCTAATTGTCAATCGGTCCACAGTGGTGTGGTTAAATGCACGTCTAATCCTCCATCTGTTTACCTGTTCGGCTGTTCCTTTCTTCACTGTCTTCTTCTTTCATTTCGATCTCCTGCTACTGGATTGCTTGGGCCGTTGACGGTCGCAATATAATCCTCTTGCACACGGAAGGAACACGACGTAGACATTGCGGTACATGATGAGCTTCTTTTAATAATAATTAAGAAAAGTAATTTGTGGCCTCGATCTGCACAGACCGATATCTTCTGTTACTGTAAAATGCGTATCAGATTCTCTATTTATATAATAATAATAATAATAATGATAATAATGATAATAATAATAATAATAATAATAATAATAATAATAATAATAATAATAATAATAATAATAATAATAATAATAATAATAATATAAGTGCATATCAGAATCTTTTCGGATGGAATGCGGATCAGAGTTTGGAACTATGTGCAGCTGAACGTGCACGTGACACTTAAAAAGTGCTCGTGATACGTTAAAATTCATTTTTAGCGATAGTCTGATTTTGAACTTTAAACTTCGATGAAACCGGGTAGCAAGCGCCCTATAATTACCAAACCCATAAAAATTTGGGCACTGTGCTGGTTTTAAAGGTGGTTTTCTATTTTATGAACAATCAAAATATGATTTACTCTCCAAAAAAATCATATATAATTTATTTTTAAATTAGAAAAAAAAACTAAAATAGTACTTTTTTCTAAAAATCATATATTCTCTAAAAACTAAAATAATTTATTCTCTATATTTAGATATTTAGAATTGTTTATTTCTGTTTCTATAGCTACACTCAATATTTATTTAAAACAAGCAAGTAAGATCTGAATAACTCCAAATATAGCACCAACACATAGATGACATTTTAGAGGAAAATTAAAACTAGTTTTATATTTTTATGATTTAATATAAATTAACTATGAATTTCTAGAGACCAAACCGGATTTTTATTATTATTACAAAATAAAAAAACTTAAGCCCAGTCAAAAGAGGACCAAGTTTGTCTGGTTTTGATAGTTGAAAGATACGTGTCACTCAGTTTCATAGTTTAGGTCAAAAATCTGCGTGCAAGCTCGAGGATGAAAGCAGACTTTACCTAAAAATATATAAGCAACAAACTCACAAAATAAATAGACAACCAAGACCGTTTGCGACAAGAAGGATACACTGGTCCTGGGCTAATGGCTAAGCAATGGTGTGTTTAAAGGAGTTAATTAGGACGTCTCCAATTCTATAAACTTGAATTTTTAGAGCAGAACAATCGTAATCTTTTATGAATCACAGTAGATTGATGAAATCACCATACAACGATCATTCACCACTAAAGAAACAGTGACATTAAATAATAAAATAAATTTAGAATAATACGTGTACTCATTTTAGATCAATGACTTGAACTTGGAGATAGACAAGTTGAACAACAGAGAACCCAACCAACATGTTGTACTCTGTTCGCAACAAGGTATATCCAGTTGCTGAGTAGCAGTAGCATTTCTCAGTGGCTGCCGACCTTGTAGTGGACAAGGAAGAGATACGGATCGGATTACTCAATCCTCACCACTCAACAATGCTCCACATGCGTGCGTGGCAGCAGTACATCTGCGTAGAGGTTACACAGGAGATTTGCTACTCATAATATAATACTTAAGAGTAGTTTCTCTGTTTTCCTAAAAAACTATTTTTTGATTCAGTTATCCCAACATTGAGATCTTGTTGGGAAGAAGACAAAATGAGGTATAGAAATGCTGGTCCCATTTACGCTGTGATACGCTATTATAAGCTGATGAGAGAGTGCAGGCACTCCAGGTGTGTAGCTCGTGACAGGATTCACAGGCAGTGGTGGTGGGGTTACCTAGGCGATCGTGATCTACTACAAGTTGATGACTGAGCCAGCATGCTGTTAGTTGGGCTGGATCCATCAGTTGGTCCACTCCGGGCCCAAGTATCTGGCGTTGGGCCTCCTGGACCTCCTCGCTGCAAGCTGCCCTGCGGCTGAGTCCGAGTACGAGGCCGAGGCCGAGTACGAGGTCGAATTCACGTGAACAATTATGTGACTTGTGGCTTGCGTCGTGTAACCATGTGAGGCTGTCCGGTGGAGTTTTCTTTTTTTGATTTTTTTATGAACTGATGATGCTTTTTTTTTGTCCGGTTTGTGTGATTTTTGAATTCGATTTCTAGAGGTGGTTGGACTCTGAGCCGCCTCTAGAGTTTTGATTTATAGAGATGCGATAGCTGCATCTATAAATTAACTTTTAGAGGTAGTTTTGGATAGCTGCTTTTAGAAATCGTTCATTCCTAGAGACGCAGTAGTAGAGGCCGCTAGGCCATCCACCTCTATAGAGACTTTCTAATCGCCTTTATAAATCTCTCATGTAGTAGTGATGTATTAAGATGGAAAAAAAGAGACCGAAGTTTGGATAATAGGCATAAAAAGTGAGAATAAAGAGGATCTCATGCCTATCAAACTAGAGGTGACATAACAAAGCTATTTGTGTAAAATTCATGAGGTGTCTCAAACTTGCACGATGTTATATTCAGGTCCTTAACTTTTGAATTGTGATGTAGGGATCTCCAAAGGCATTGGCGTGGACTAGGGTGGGTTCTGTATTCGATGGTATTTAGTTAAATACCTATTATTTTTGCAAAAGAATCTTATATATACATGCTATGTACCATGTATATTGCATATAAATAAATAACAAAGAAAATACCTTGAAATCATAGGTATTCAAAGAATTGAGCCCATAACCTATCTCTGCTCTCTCCCACCTGTATCCCTGATGGCCCAACAGCCAATGGCCCAATCTTTCTTTCCCTCGGTCTGAGTGGCTGAGCATTGGCACATCACAGTATCACAAACATCCTGACCACCAGGAACTCGTTAGCTCCCGTCGACTCGTCAAGTTCCTAACTCTAGATCTGACAACTCTTGGTAACAAACAACTCAATCTCCCTGTTGTACCCCATGATCCGAAGAGCCCAAAAGTCGTCCATTCTTTGTGGACTCGCTTGTTTACAGGACGATGCAAATTTTCTTGAACACATACTGCTAAGTGTTAATTAACTGTTGTGGATTTGTCATTCTCACCTGCTACATGTGTAACCAAATTATAGCATCTTATATATTAGCGATGGATCTTAAGAAATATTGCATTTACATTCATCCCACCCGGAAATCTTATTCATCCTTAATATGGAGACATATATTGACGACGAAGCACTTTGTAGATAGTCAAATAGACAACACACTGTATTTAACTGTCTATCTGTGAGATGATAAAGACTTGCAGACAGCAGCCATCTGTAGAGTCATACATGCCCTACAACATGATATATGGATGGATGGCCTGCTCCAAATGGATCAATAGGACATTTGTCCAATTAATTAACAATTCTTTTTGCCCTCCGGTCGTCGAGGCACAAGGTGAGCACATAGTGGGCGCTCCATGACATTGAACATCTCGATTCTAGGGTCCGTGTGTAGTTGGACGGCATGCTCACCCTCCACTTCACCCCACTCGAACTCCCTCACAAGGTTTGCCATGAAGTAGCTAATGTGGAGCAACGACATGCTTATTGCAGGGCACATCCTCCCGCCGACCCCAAAAGGCATCATCTTCATCTTCCCCGCCATGGACGACAGCAGGTTCTTGGTGCTTTCTCCACCTCCACATGCTTGGAAACGCTTTGGCTTGAACTCCTTAGGGTCTGCCCACACTGTTTTGTCTCGCCCTAGAGCCTCCAATACGAAGACCAACGTGGTACCCGCAGGAATTCGTTGGCCATCATGATCAACCACTTGGTCTTCATGCATCACCTGTATTTTTTTTCATATTCATGAGATTGGTTAGGTAATCTTAATTGTATATAGAAAATATGTCTGTGCATTACAACTGGATGAAAGGAAACAATTAATTGAAATAATCATATATACCATCTATTTAGGACCTGTTCGCTTGGCTTATAAGCCGTACTTTTTCAGCCAACGAACATTTTTTCTCTCACAACAATGTCGCGAACAGTATTGAGGTAGCCTCTATTGAGGCCCTCAGGTTGCATCCCACAACCTCTGCAATAAAACGTAGCCTCTATTGAGTATGCCGGAGGGAAATAATCATATATACCATCTATTGAGGTAGTTTAGCTTCCGAAGAACCTCCTCCCTGACCTCCTCATCTTCGATTTCCCTCCGGACGGCCTCCTGTATCCCTGGGCGTTTCATCAGGTTCGCCATGATCCACTGCAGTGACGCGACAGTGGTTTCAGTTGCGGAACCAAGGAACTCCGAGCAGAGTCCCACGAGTTCACCGTCCTCGAGCCTCCGCTGCTGCCTTTGCTTTGCCCCAGCAGCTCCTGTCTCCTCTGCTTCAAGTTCTATCGGGACATGGAGGTCGAGGAGCGTGTGCACGTAAGTCAGAGCCTCGTCAGAGTGCCGGCGATGGCTGCGGCAGCCATCGATGAGCGGGAGGTACAGCTCCTCCTGCTTCTGCCGTATCGCGGCCAGCTTGTTCCACCGCTTGCGGTAGATAAGCCTAGACGCCACCATGAACGGCACGGACATGGACATGAACATGCGCACTGTAGATAGGGCCATGACTAGCTCCATCTGGACGTCGTCCATGGCGCGGACCACGGCCGCGTCGACACCGTCGCCGAAGCAAATGGTGGAGATGATGCGAAACACCGCACCACGGATGCTCTCCGCGGCGAGCGCCACGCCGTTGGTGAGCTGCTGCTCCCTGAGGTCCGCGATGAGGCCCCGTAGCGCCTGACGCCGTGCGGCCGCGTACCGGTGCTGGTGAGTCGGGTGGAGGACTCCCGAG
The DNA here is from genome assembly GCA_022457205.1 of Saccharum spontaneum. NCBI lineage: Eukaryota > Viridiplantae > Streptophyta > Magnoliopsida > Poales > Poaceae > Saccharum > Saccharum spontaneum. The sequence goes on from CM039603.1 coordinate 3,815,705, forward strand.
GTGAGGTTGTGGCGGAGGGCGCGCCAGAGCTGGCCGTAGGGTGCCGAGGTGATGTTGTGGTAGACGCGGCCCGAGAGGAAGGCGCTGGGTGACATGGACGGCATGCGGTTGGAGAAGGAGCCGCCGCCGCCAGCTCTGCTGCCCCGCACAAGAAGGTGATGCGCCGTGGCGCAATCTGTGACGAACATAAATTGTGGTTTACTTGTTAGAACGGACTTGAGGGTGGCCAGGCGTGCCTTGATCGGCGTTGCTGCACGCCGGACGATCGTGATGACCACCGGGAGAACCAACAGGAGCAGTAGGACTTGCATGATTGCTTGCTGCATGGCCTCAGCCCTCAACTGCCTGCAGCTGCTATACGTGCCTTGCACCTGCCACTTGCTCCTTCTGTATGCCACCCTATTTATAAACCTCGCCAATTTTGAGATATAGCTTTCTAGGACTCAGAAAGGATATTACTTTGAGGTCAACTGTCATTTTGGCGTGACAGGCCCCTTATCAGTTTATTTTCTGTCACGTAACCAATGATTCAGACAGCATATATCACCAACCAACTATGTACAAATGCTGTATATACTACTATCAAACGACGAACAAATACAATTTATTATGCGGCCACCTAGACGACTTGCGTCTTAAAAATTTATGCAACGATCTTGTCATCCTTTTCAACTTGCTACTTTAACTTGTACAGGCACGGGAGCCTTGGATATTTATCATGATCGCATCATGAGTTTTGATTCATTTATGGATTGGACTCTGTACCATACGTGAGCATTGTTTTAACTCATGAATCATGGTATGCGCGAGAGTGGTGAACCATGGAAACATTCTGATTTGAATTCACTTTGTAATCAAGCTCTGTTCTGTGCGTGGACATGCTACTCTAAGACTGTCTCCAATAATCGTTACTCAAAATACAAAAACCATTCCACGTTTGGGTAGCACTACAGGTAAATGATTCAATACTCATTTTTGGTATTCTCCAACAATAAGACCTAAGAGAGAACTCTTTTTGCAAATAGGTCTTGAGGAGAGAGGATATTCAGATTTGAGTTATACCTCTCTTGAAACCCAAAATGAGTCTTCTATATAAGTACTTTGTTGGAGGCTATAGGTTGGAAACCCATTTTAGGTTTGGGTCTCCTGTTGGAGATAGCCTAACTCTAGAGGCATGGGAGAGATTGGGTCCTATCGGACGATTGTGAGTGATAACGGACCAAGAAACTTTTATTTTCTTTAACAGTATTAGGCAGAGATAAAAAGAATGACTAGCAGCCCTGTTCCCGGGTGTGGGGTGGGGGGGGGAGCGCTAGCTGCCGACCCCCCCTCCCGCTCCTCAGGAAAATAATTTGAGCCCACGCGAGTTTTAGCAACTAGTCCAAATTCAGTTCTATCCCTGAAGGCCCAAGAATACATTGTGGATTTCCTAACAGCGCGCAGTCAGCCAAATCAGCAGCATGCAACAAATCCAAAAATGCTGATGTCAGCACATCCCATTCTTTTTAAGTAAAAAAAAGTCATAGCTCCTAAACTATCTTAATTAAAATCCAATTGCACCATCATGTTCTTTACAATAAACTCTTCGAAACAAGACCCCACATGGATATATTCCGATAAAAATTTTAACGAACATTTATCTCATTATGAATATATATTTAAAGATAATCATCGAACATCACATCAATACTACACGAACATAACAAAAAATAACACATAACATCATATGTATACTACGTAAACATCACACATATAATGAAATGTAAAAACAAATAAAAAATAAAATGACTGAAGTAATTAATTATAGTCAACTAAAAAGAAGAAAAAATGCTACCGAACATCACAAATACATCGTAGAACATCACATTAACACTATACAAACATCACTAAATATAGCATATAACATCATATGTATACTACGTGAACATCACAAATACCATAAAATATAAAATAAAATAATAAAATTAGTGAAGTAATTAATTAGAGTCAAATAAAAAAAGTAAAAAAGCTACCGAACATCACAAAAATATATCTAGAACATCAATGTATGTGTATTGAACGTCACAAAATATATCGTAGAACATCACATTTCTACTCACGGACATAAAAATTACATCATAAAACATCACATGTATACTACGTAAACATCGCATGTATCTGTAAATAAAAAAGTGAAACATAAAATTATAACTAGAAAAAAGAAAAGGAAAATAATGAATGAAAGGAAAGAAAAAAAGAAAAGGAAAACATACAATAAAAATGAAAATACAAAAGAAACAAAAAGACTAAGAAACGACCAGAAAAAAAGAAAATTGAACACAAGAAAAGGAAACGAAAAAAGAAAGAAAAGAAAAATAAAAAAGAATAAAAGAGGAAAAGAAAGAAAATAAAAAAGAATAAAAGATGACAAAAATAATATAACACAACAAAAAATAAAAAGGGAGAAAATAAAAAGAAAAACAAATAGTAGAAAGGAAAGAAAAGGAAACGAAAAAAGAAATAGAAGAAAAAGAAAACAAAAATAAAAAGAATAAAAGAGGAAAAGAAAGAAAAATAAAAAGGAATAAAAGATGACAAAAATAATATAACCCAACAAAAAATAAAATGGAGAAAAGAAAAAGAAAAAACAATAGTAGAAAGGAAAGAAAAAGAAAGAGAAAAAAGAAATAGAAAGAAAAGGAAAACTGACGTACCTTGGTGGGCCGAAATAGCGGACCGCATCGCTGTCACGTACGAGCGCTCTTCGAAAACAGAATGAGCGTCGAGGGAGGGGGGGGGGGGGTCGGCGCGGGGTTCCTGTTCGACTGGTTGGCAGGGATGGTTTCCGCCCTCTTCGGTCTACAAATTTAGCAGTTTCTTTCAAGAGGCGGTGCTTCATACGATCGTCTTTACCAAAAATATGATGTGGTCACCTTAAATAACCTCCACTAAAAATCCATTTAATTTCTAAATGCTGCACATACAAATAGATAACTATTTCGTATGAAGTTGGAGCGAAGTCTAGAGAAGAACTCATAAGTGGAGCGAAGTCTAGAGAAGAACTCATAAATAAACAAGCAAAATCTAGAAGATAGTGAACACCGGACGGCCTGAGGAGAGGAGATACCACTCCCAGGACCATGGAAGAATGTAAGCACGGGACCTGTCAGAATAGGTGTTTTTTTTAAAAAAAATTAGAGGTGGGCAAGCCGTCTGTCTCTAACAGTGGCGATCAACGCACTCGCCTTCGCAAATCAATTAATAGAGACGGACATCTTAAGATTTTATCAAACTCGTGATCTACAGGTTAGCACTAACACCTCACAACCACTGCAATATACATTCCCTTGTGAGTATATATATATATATATATATATATATATATATATATATATATATATATATATATATATATATATATATAATAATAATAATCTTTTAATCTTATATTGAATATTTTGGATACTAAGTGAACTCAAATTAAAAAGTTTCAAGTAAATTTTAAATCTTATCAAGCACTGCAACTTAGAATAGGATGTGTCTCCATCTGAGACTGTTTAAAAATTTAAAAATTTGAATATTAAAATATGTGAATTCAAAATAAATATTTGAGATACTAAAAAACTTCAAATAAGAAACTTATCAGCAGAAAATATGTAGATTAGCTCGATCACTACAACTTTGGTATTAATTATGTGAATATTCAAGGTCACCTAGAAATAGTAAAATTTGAATTTCAGTATCTATGAACTTATAACACATATTTTAGACTCGAAACAACTTCAAATCAAAAGAAATTCAACTAGAAAGTGTTAGACTATATTGAGAAATACAACTTTGATAAAGATCATGTCCACATGTGAGGTTGTTAATGTTTTTAAGTTCAAATTTCGAAATCCTTGAACTTAAAACAATATTTTGGTACTCTAAATAATTTCAAATAATTTTTTTCAAGTACAAAGTTATAGATTGTGTCTAGAGCTATAATTTTTTATATAAAATTTATCTTCTTTCGAGTTCATATAAAAAGTTATGGATTATTTTTGGATGCAACTACTTATAGAGACGGACATTTTAAGAGGCTTGCCTCTGAAAAATCAATTTAGAATGGTTGTCTCTGTTAATATCGATTTTTAGAGATGGACATCTTAAGATGTATCTCAGAAAATTGATTTACAAAGATGGCATCTTAAGGCGGCCTCTATTAATCAATGATTTTTGGAAGCGACCATTTTTACGAAGGCTGCCCAAACATTTACGGGGGCAGCCCCTAAATATGCCTGCCTCCATTAATCATAGAGTCTTGCTAAAATTATTTTTATAGTAGTGATTGGGTGATCTGCTCAACAATTAATGCAGCTGATAGAAGTCAAGCAATGGAATATTGGTATTAATCCTCATTCGGCAGTGCTAGCGTCCGAACGTTCGAACGGGCGCGCACGTCCGGGCGCCGGAGCCTGCACTCCATTTTGCATGCCCACGCGGCCCACAATGTCCAAACGTCTCCCGCACCGCCCGAACCCCCCCCGGTCGCGCCCCCTCTGCTTTCCCCGCCCGTACGTCTGCGCCCGCTCGATGGTGCCCCAGTAGCTGCGGCATATGGGTCCCCAAGCAACACTCGATCTACTTTTAAAACATCCAGATGAAACATTTGCAACATGCTTGTGAAGACATATGAAACACTTGAAACATGTGTCTGAAACACTTGCAAAAACCACATGAAAACACTTGAAAAAGCCATTGCAAAACATATGAAACATCCAGATAAAACTTGGAACATATATGTGAAACATATATGCAACATTCAAAAAAGCATACTTGCAACATACATCTGAAAAAGCAGATGAAATATTTGAAACAGATGCTTGCAACATATGTGTACAACCATTGCAACATGTGCGACATCCCAATCTATTTTTGCAACATCCATATGAAACACTTACAACATACCTCTAAAACATCTAAAACAATTGAAATATACTCTTGCAATATGTGCTCTCAACGCCACCTCCTTGCTGCTTGGGAGAATGAAGGTTCGTCAGCATGTGGTGTTCATCGGAGGCAACGACCTTGCAGTGCTTTTAGGCGGCGGGCCAGCAGCGGTGGCTGCAGTCGCAGAAGGGAGGTATAACCGCACAAGTGGCGGGAAGGCAGCGGCCATCGCGACTTGGACAGTGTAGCTACGCCTGGTAGGGCCGGCAGCCGAGTGCCGTGACTCGAAGACGGGAGCATCCCGTGCTTAGCAAGGCCAGCAGCCAAGCACTGTGCCTCGGAGGCGGCCACGCGTAGCGCCTGGCATAGGGCTAGCGGCCATGTGCTCGGAGGTAGTAGGCGAGTGGATAGGAGCTATAGGAACGGTGGATAGAAATGGATGGATGAGCAGTTTTTTTAGAAACGAAGAAGTACGGGTTGTTGGGCTGGCGTCGCAGCCCACCAATAGGGCGTCCGGGCGGACGGACGCCCAGTTCACGCCCAGTTAGCATTACCTATCCTCGTTAAACGATCCAGCGATGGGAAAAACGAGTATACTGGACAATTAGAAGCAATCTGATGATCAGAGACATGTCACTATGCAAGACAATGGCAACGGCTAATGCACCGGACAAATGATGATAGTGGCGGAGCAATGACTTGTCCGACTGGTAGTACTCACCGGACAACCATGTGATGTCAAAAGTGGGCCACTGGTTTGTCCAGTGAGCACAAATTTTGTGGGCCATACCTAACTACCATATTTCAGTTGAGGGAGCTATATACTTATTTCCACCTGGTATTTTTTTGGGGTGTTGGAGTCCACATGTAGAAATCGATATGTATAGGGCGGTCGGTTAACAAGACTTCATATAAAAAAACAATTTCTTTTTTTTTTTGTACTTAGGTAGTAATTCTATTACTCATGAACTGACAAATCGTCAGCAACTATTACATTAATGTGCGCTGGAAGAGAGCTCATAATTTGCTCAGACCCTTGCTCACATTCGTACCCAATAGCAGCTATCAAATGAGCCACTCTATTACATTCTCTAGGAACAAAAACACATTGGAAACAATTGAAATTAACCTGAGCTAGATACTTTAACTCGACTAGCAGACCACCCGAAGATGTGGCATCATAATCATGTGAGTAGAAAGCCTGTTTGACTTGTAGAGCATCCGTTTCCAGGATAAGATTACTGATGCCTAACTTGATTGCCTCCTGAATACCGTGTAGACAGGAAATGATTTCTGTCTGGAAGGCCCCAAGCAAATGATTCACTTTGCCTCTTCCTGAAGATACAACATCGCCATCTGAGTCCCTTATAACAAAGCCCCAGGCCCCCATCGTGGATTCATAGATGTAGGATGCATCACAATTGAGTTTTAGCTTCCCTGGAGGCGGTTTCTGCCATCGCTCCCTTCGCTTTTGAGTGGAAGGCTTTGATATCTGCAACATGTTCAGTATCTCAGCTGCATAGACTCTAATGTTCTGTTCGATCACTCTTGCCGGTCTCCTCTTTCCTTCTTCTCTGATCTTGTTTCTTTCTGACCACCAGGCCCATAGCGTGACCACCATAGTCAGCTTCTTCTGCTCTGTCGCCTGTAAAATGAACTCTACAGAATCACTGGCTGATTGCAATTCTGCCAAAGCTGCTCTCTCTGTTTCTAAATTCAGGAGAGACCAGACTTGTCTGACAGTTTTGCACTTAAAGAAAAGGTGTGCCCCGTCCTCATCAGCCTGATTGCATACTGGACATTTTGTATCAATGCGCATACCTCTATGGCTCAAATTAACTCTCAGCGGGTGACTATTATGTGCAAAGCGCCATAGAAAATGTTTCATTTTATTTGGACACTTCAAATTCCATATTCTCCTCCACAAGCCTTCCTGGCCATATGCACCACTGCTCTGTGCACTCCCAGCTGCCTTCTCCTCAGCTCGTCATCTCTGCATACTTTATAAGCACTCCTAACACTGAAAAGGCCCTTGGGATCAAAATGCCATGCTATCATGTTTGGCTGACCCTCATTTACTGGAATTGCTAGAATAATCCTTTGATCTTCTTCCCAAAAAACATTTTCTACAAGCTCTTGGTCCCAGTCACCAGTGACCGGGTTAATCAACTCCGAAACTTCTGTAATGATGTTGGAGCCCCTCGGAGTTATCGGCTTGCGCGTCCAGTCCCTAGGCAGCCAGGGGTCTGACCAAATCTTCAGGTTCTGACCATCCCCAAATCTTCAGGTTCTGACCATCCCCAACGCGCCACACCATGCCTTTCTTTACAAGTTCTAGGCCTCTTAAAATACTTCGCCAAGTATACGACATGCCTCCACGTGGTTTAGCTTCCAAGCAAGAAACACCAGGATGATATTTTAGCCTGCAGAATCTGAGCACAAAGAGAATCTGGATTTTGACACAACCTCCAACCTTGCTTAGCTATCATCGCTAGATTAAAAGTATGTAAATCCCTAAAGCCCAGGCCACCTTCCCGCTTTGGTTTCATCATTTTCTCCCAACTGAGCCAGTGAATCTTGTGCTTCCCCTCCTGCTGATTCCACCAATAGCGGCATATCATGGAACTAATTTGGTCACATAAATCCTTAGTAAGATTAAAACATCCCATCACAAATGTGGGAATTGCTTGTGCAACTGCCTTTATCATTATCTCTTTGCCAGCCCACGAAAGAAACTTCTCTTTTTGCTTGCTTATAAAAATATCTCATAATTTATAGTTATCATTTTAGTTGTGGTTTATCTAGCCGCTTGTAAAAAATGCTTTTATAATAATATGTTTTTATTTTCTGCAGAAGAAAAAGAACAAATTCAAATAGATGACAGGACTTTGTGCGGTAGTGGAGTATGACACGTGGATAACTTTTATACGGAGATTGAAACATAGCGGGGTTTGATTTTATCGGAGATATAGACTGTTGCTTATATTTTTCTCAGGCCCCGTTCACTTCCCAAAATATTTCTTCTTTCACTCATCACACCGAATCTTTGGACGTATGCATGAAGTATTAAATGTAGGTAAAAAATAACTAACTACATAGTTTGTCTGTAAATGTCGAGGTGAATCTTTTGAGACTAGTTAGTTCATGGTTGGACAAATTTTGCCAAATAACAATGAAAGTGCTACAGGAATTTTTCTCCCAAAAATTTCGGATCTGAGCACAGCATAACAGTATTTTATGGCTAAGGTCTCTGGAGTGTGATGGAAGCAATCCAAGTTTGTAGACAAACCAAAAAACAAGACTATGTACGAGGTTGTCGTGATCACGAGGAGCACGAGATAGGTAATCAAGGAATTTAATATACATTCGGCAGTTGTACGGGGCACTGTGCATACATAGTTGGCCAACAAGTATGTGAAGATGATATAAAATTTTTGAGCAATAGGTTTGTAATTTTATTAGAAAAAAAAGAGGAAATGTAGGCATATAATATTTTTGCTCCAGGCTACCAAGTAGCTAGGTGGGCGCAATCGCTGGCAAGCCAGCAAGCCACTCTTGTCGAGATTGCTCCAGGCTGCAACCACCTCCTCGACGGCGACGGCCGACGACCACACCAACCCGTGTTGTTGTTGGACGTGCCTATCCGGCAATGAGTTCTTGAGTAGGGGAGGAGCGGCACGGTGCGGCCAACGGCGAGTGGGAAAAGCAGCGTTGTCAGAGCTCACCCCTTGCTGCTGGTTCACATCATCGACCACAACCATGTTATTATCTTAACCATAGCAATGGCGGCCCAGCACCTTCCTGCAAATCGTCCTGCAATGGCGGCCCATAATGTCATTGTGACAACGGAGGGGCCAGCGGAATAATCAAATTTAGCAAACTAATTTCTCACGAGCATATCATCAAACACCTTATGTGTATGAACTAAAATAGCCCCTAAAATTAAATCTGTCAAATCACAGGCTGTCCAAATTTCCAACAACAATATACTTGCATCAATCAGTTCACTAGAACACCAATCCCTATCATATCCAACTCAATATATCAAAGAACACACATATCCCTTTCATGCCAACATATTCATACAAGCAACCTCTTCACACATGGAGCAATAGCAAGCAAGATGGTGACTTAATCAACACATATGACAAAGAAAATACCGAATCAAGAGAAGCACCAAGATTTATGTGGAAACCCTTGCAGGGAAAAACCATGGGCGACGGTGAGGCAAATCCACTATGAGATGAAGCAATACACGAGGTGAGAGCCAACAAATGAGGGGAGGCTTCAAATCCCCTACAAATCTCTCTCTTTTAGTGGTGGATTTGGTGGATCAAAACCCTCTCTCAACTCTCTCTAACCCTAGCTCTCTCACTCTCTTTCTCTATTTTTCTGAAGGAGAAAGAAGCAAAATGAGTTCACTGTACAGAGGAGAAGAGGAGCGCGCAGCCATTTGGGCTGGTTTGACCATTTTGCTAAAGAGTCCTTCAAGTTTGTACTGTTGCATATAAGTCCAATGGCAATAATTGGAGCTGCACTCACAATTCTCCACCTCAGCGACAATTGAGCCATATATCAAATACATCAAGCTTCTTGATGCCAAATGCCCAATCTTCAAATGCTTCAACTTGAGTGGACAAATCAACAAGTAACAAACTCAACACCACCAAAGCTCCACATGGAGCTAGCTCGGGCAAGAACGAATACCGACCAAGTTCAAGCAATGCTCAAACTTAGCCTTTGGGAGCACCTTGGTTAACATATTTGCTGGGTTGTCTTTTGTGCCAATTTTCTCAACATACAAATCCTTCTTCTTCACATGATGTCGAATAAAGAAATTGCACACGTCAATGTGCTTGGTTCTCTCATGAAACTTTTCATATTTTGCAAGGTGAATCACACTTTGATTATCACAAAAGACAACACGATCAACTTGCTCAATGCCCAAATCACCAAGAAAACCATGCAACCAAATAGCCTCCTTCACTGCCTCTGTCAAAGACATAAACTCAGCTTCTGTGGTTGACAAAGCAACTGTATGCTGCAAGCTTGCCCTCTAGCTAACACAAGACCCACAAAGCTGAAACACATAGCCAGTGAGAGAGCGTCTCTCATCAAGATCCCTAGCAAAATCAGAATCAAAATAACCAACAACTTGCCCTGGAGAATTAGAATAACCAATAACTTGCCCCGGACTTATTGCCCTTTGATCAAACATCAAACCATAATTGCTTGTGCCTCGAAGATACATGAGGATCCACTGTATAGCCTTCCAATGTTCTTTGTCTGGCTTTGACATAAAACGACTCACAACACTAACTGCATGTGCAATATCTGGACGTGTGCAAACCATAGCATACATCAAACTGCCAACAACACAAGCATAGGGAACTCTAGACATGTAACTTTCCTCCTCCACATCCAATGACCCTGATGAAGTAGACAACTTGAAATGTGCTGCCAATGGGGTAGAAACAGGCTTCGCTTGTGACATGTGAAACTAATGCAAAACATTCTCAATATACTGACTTTGAGAGAGCCAAAGTTTGCCTTTTGACCTATCACGGTGAATATCCATACCCAACAACCTCTTGGCTGCACCCAAATCCTTCATCTCAAACTCACTTTTGAGCATGGCCTTTGTTTCAGCAATAGCAGACTCGCTCTTTCCTACAATAAGGATGTCATCAATATAAAGCAACATGTACACCCTTGAACCATCTGTAAGTACCTGCTAAACACACAAGCATCATATGAACTTCTTTCCAAGCCACGACTAGTAATATAAGAATCGAAATGATGGTACCATTGCCTTGGAGACTACTTCAAGCCATATAATGACTTCTTTAACAGACAAACGTGGTTTTCTTTGCCTTCAACCACATAGCCTTCTGGTTGTTTCATATAGATCTTCTCCTCAAGCTCACCATGAAGAAATGCCATCTTCACATCCATTTGCTCTAATTCCAAATCAAATAGAGCAACCAATGCTAGCAATGTCTGAATGGAAGTATGCTTCATAACTAGAGAAAATACCTCATGGTAATCAATTCCCTCTTTCTAACTGAAGCCCTTCGCCACCAATCTAGCTTTGTACCTTGGAGCAACGTCTAGAGAAGCATCTTTGAGCTTAAACACCCATTTAAAACCAATAATCTTGCGTCCTTTGGGCGGCAATACCAAGTCCCATGTGTCATTCTCATGTAATGATTCCATTTCTTTTGTCATAGCCTGGATCCAACTAGCTACTTGAGGACTACTGATTGCCTCTTTGCAAGTGCTAGGCTCATCATGAACAATATCCTCTATAACTGTGAAAGCGAAAGCAACTACACCTCTGCCTTTCGCTACTGGTGTGACCCACTCTCCATAGCGCTATGGTAGTTTCCTTTGTCTCTGAGGACAATGTGCTATAGGAGAGACTAGAGCCTCTGAAGGTCAACCTGAAACTGTATCCTCCAACTGACTATCAGCTGCATCTAATTCATGATCTGCCTCATCCGTGTCAACATGAACACCATCTGCAAATTATGACAACAATGGCTGCTGCTACTGCTGACTGTCAACTGTAATAGACTCGGTCACTGGAGTCTCCATCTCAAATGTTACCCTCTCTGCTACCTGCTCTACCTCTGAATCACCACCTAAAGAAGCTCCATGTGAAGTGGAAGCCTCTCCCAACTGACGACAAGCTGGAGTAACGATCGCCATCTCATCGAAGGTCACATCTCTACTGACAATCACCTTAGGGGGCTTTTGTTCTTTCCACCACAAACAATAACCCTTAACTCCATCACCATAACCAAGGAAGACACACTCCAATGCTCGAGTTTCTAACTTGTTCTGGCGAATGTGAGCATATGATGGACAACCAAATACCCTCAAGTGATCATAATGAGGTGGCTTGCTAGACCATACCTCCTCTGGTATCTTGCAATCAATAGCTATCGATGGCGAGCTGTCACACCCAGTTTTCTAAAGAACAAAACCAGGCTAATCATATGTGTGCCCAGGAAGTCCACACATATGCCAGAATGAAAAAGTATCAGAAACAATGCTATTATATAACGTATACATAGCTATATTAACACTTACATCAGAGTATCGCAGAACGGTGACTAAACTTCAGGCTCCATTCTTCTCAGGGACGGCTGACTGGGGGTAACATATGCCTAGCACTTCTACTAGTCTTCTGGAAACTCCACTACACCTTTGTCCTTCTTCCGAGTAGCATCTTACTACACACTGGAGTGTGGGGGAAATAGCAAGAGTGAGTCCATGTCGAACTCAACAAGTATAACATAGGGTTCATGAGGCTCAAAAAGGCTAGACACTGTTTGACTGCGTTTAGCTTTTAATCATCATATAATTAGCAATCGAGTAGCATCAAGGTATTCCAAATCCCATTAATGAATCAATGATCAATTGTAATAAGGATAATGAATAGCATTAACATGAGCATAATAATAATCAACAATAATTCAGCATGATATAACAATGGTGATCAACTATTCTGTAAGAATCCCCAAGGCCGCTCGTATCCGTGAGCACGGCTAGTATACCAGTTTTTAACTCTGCGCAGAGGTGTACACTTTCACTGTGAGTCATAACTTCCAAATGCATGGGTTCGCGACTCCCCAAAACACCGGAAATTATATAAAGCCACTCAAAAGTTCGTCTAACAAGTTAGGGCCATTAGATTCACTCGGCAGGCAGATGTAGAACCCCCCTTCCCTGTGGCACAACAACCGCAGCCTATACACACTAGGCCAGGGGCTCGCACTACACCCAAAGTGTCAAGCCATTCTTACGCCATTTAAGGTAACCGCTAACGAGCTAGAAAAGGTCTCTTGAACAACTAGAGCCAGAGCCATATAGCCCTCACAGCTGTACTGTATATCCCGGTTATCACTTACAGGTAAGTCCTTATGGAGAGAAACCAGAGCAACAATATAACCCCTTGCTCTAGCCCCCTTTTCAACAGTAATAAAATCATCTTAATTGGTTGATTGCATAATCCATTAGTCAAATTACAAGATCATTGTTCATAATTAAGCGCTAGCAGTAGCTACCCAAATGCATAACCCATAGGTGACAAGGAAACAAGATATCAATAACTAAGTTATAATCTCTAAGGTTGTCAAGGTAGACACATGCATATGATATTGATTATAGTGAATAGGTAACAAGGATGGTCCCATGTTATACTTGCCTTGATCAAAGTTCTCCGATAGATACTGCTGGTCCAGCTCAAAATAATACTCCTAATCGTCGTAGTACTGCTCACCGTCTAAATTCGATCACCAAGCATCAACATACAAACATTCCGAGCAAACATACACGAAGCAAACAAAAGATACAATTAGAACAGTACACCAACAGTAGAAAAACATTTAGGAAAGCTTACAAAACTATTCTACACGTTGCTACGATCACACAGACGTAAAGATCACAAAAATCGGAATTAAAACGTGAAAGTTATGAATTTTCTAAGATTTCCTATAGATAAATAAATACTTAATTATAAACTCGAAAAATAAATTTTCACAAACCTACTGTACAATACTACCAACATGTAGAGCTCGCAAATATGAACCTAACACAATTTGAACGGGTCAAATCGGAGTCAAAACGGAGAAGATATGGCCTAATCAAGATAGTATGTATATATGTATTCCTATTGTATTTCGGGATTTATTTTACTAAAGAAAAACGGCAATAATACCTGCATGACGTGATGATGAGGTCATCAAACTAGCAAGTAAACGACAGCAACGGGAACGACCTACGGTCTTCATGATTCCAGCAATACGACCCATACCTAGCTGGAACGGAGTTGATCTCGTCTAGAGCGTTCGTCCGCCGCATCGACTTCTCCTACTCTCCGCCGATCGCAATTGAGAATCGACTCCGTCTCTAGCTCTCTGTCCACCATGCGCTGATCGTCGATGGCGATTCGGCCCCTGCTGCAAGCCTACTGCCTGCCCCTTGTCCATGGTTCCTGCCGTAGCCTTGGTCGGCGATCGAAGGCGTCGGGGGCCTGACCGGCCATAGCGGCATATCCTGTAGCCGCATACATGTTAGCAATCAGAACATAGTGCCCAACATTCTCTGTCTTCATCTCCAAGAGCCTCCTTGCTGACCTTTCACCAGTTATTATGTTCCCTTGCTCATGGCAAGCTCCTACTAATGCTGCCACCATTGTTGATGTTGGAGGGAAGGGAGTCTGGTTGAGCAATTCCTCTGCCTTTTCCAATAGTCCAGCACGCGCATATAGATCAACCATGCAAGAATAGTGCTCCATCTGGGGCTTTATACCATAGGACCTCACCATCTTGTCAAAAAGATCCTCCCCTTCATCCACAAACCCAGAGTGGCTACAAGCAGAGAGTACAGTGACCATGATGATGGCATCTGGCATGGTCCCACTGTCAATCATCTGTTTGAAAAAGCGCAGAGAAACAATTCCTTTTTCTTGCATTCCATATCCTGCTATCATTGAAGTGAAGGATATCATGTCACGGTCATCCATAGTATCAAATACATTTTGAGCCACTGAAAGCCTCCCTGACAACCTCAGAGCAACCAGCAGCATCTTCTGGAGTAACCTCCCTCTTTGGCATAAGCCTTGCAACCCTAACCCCCTGAGCAGCAACAGGATCAGGCGTGCACTCCACCACCATATCCATCACAGCATCTGCCAGCGGCAGCCACCGGCTCATGACAGACTGCAGCACAGCCTTTGCATCTCTGTTCTTCAGCTCCCGTTCCGGAATTTTCAAGTCGAAGTTTTCAATCAATTTCTTCACCGCCTGACTCTCACCACCGTCCTCCAGCACCAGCTCGTACATCTTCCACAGGGCACTCAACACAAACTCCACGAACATTGGCTGTGGGTCTGCGCTCTTGATAGCTTTCTTCCCCACAACCTTCCCCGTTTTCTTATCGAGATATCTGGGGCCCCACAATCCTTTCAGGAAGACGGAGGGGTTGACTCTGGTCTTTCTGGCGTAGAGGTTGGCGAACTGTTGGGGGCGAAAGCCCCAGCCGTCAAGTGCACAGGCGAAGACGACATTACCCTTGAGGGGCTGGAAGGCGTCCTCGTTGAAGGCCTGGCGCAGCGCGGCGTGCGTCTGGATGTGCACCCCCTCGACGGCGTCGACGAGGATGAGCGCCGAGTCCGAGAGGCGCGCGGCGGAGATAACGGCGGCGGCGGCAACAGCGGCGGCGGCGACAATAGCGGCAGCGGCGACAACAACAGCGGCGGCAGCGACAACAGCGGCGGAAAACAGGGCTAGCAGGCAGGCCGGACATATATATAGGGAGGAAAACTCTCCACCTTCACGTCAACTAGCGATATGGTGCTAATTGACGTTGCACCCTCCATCTTTACTAATAGGCCTAATTAATTATTAAAGCCCATTAGTAAATAAATGAATGGACATTTAAGATTATTGCACACAAGCTTTGGTGGAAAATGAGATATTTATTATTTTCGGAATTAATTAATTTCGTGGATAAAATAATTCTAGAAAAGTCCAGAATTATGATTTAAGCCGCGAAAAATACTCCGAAAGCTCCGAAAATTCGAGGGAATTTTCTAGAGACATTATGGAACATGAGGAACGCAATTAAAGTATTTGGAGCTTATGAAAAGATAGATGAAGAGATCAAGGAAAAAGATTAAGCTCACGAAAATTGGAATTTTGGATCCAGAAAATACCAAAAAGTTTTCCGATGAGAAGTAAACGTCGTCCTACGGTATTTTGAAAATAATAGCACTCACCAACACCAAAGACAAGCATCACACAAACACCACATTATTAAATTAATATGAAAAAGTTTAAAACCACAATTTTCTATATTTAATTTAACAACAACTTAACTTATCTAATAACTTTATTCAGATATTGAAATAATTTATTTTATTTAGTGTTTTTCCCGCACAACCCAAAATTGAAAATTTTAGGGTGTGACAAATCTACCCCACTTAACAGGAATCTCGTCCCGAGATTCGGAGAGACTAGGGAGAAAGATAAAGTTGATTTTGCAAATCTTCACGCTTCTCTGATCAACTCTTATCCAATGATAATGCCACAAGCTCATAACCAACTTTGTAACGGTGTCCTTTAGACCCTTACGATCCTTATAAATGGTTCCAACAGATTACCACTCTGAGAAAGGATACCTGCGCTCGATAGTGATTTTGCAACCATGTAAATAACTGATGCTTCCAGATGACGCAACAGAACATATAAACCTCCATCTTGTATCGTCTTTAGTTCGACAAACCCCTTAAGAAGAGATCAATTGGAGAACACCAATGGATATATTGCATTTGTTTCTGATTGATAACTACCATCATGTCCTTCTATCATATCAAAGAGACTCATGAGCATATGCAAGAACAAGTAACCTACACTTCCTCGCGAGCAGAAAAATAGCAGTGCAGAAATACAGTTATAACTCGAGTTCTATGAATCCAATGTTGTTGTAGCTTATACCGTTGGAAAGCTTATCAAATTTACTACAACTTTCTTATAGAACACTTCTCCAGATTCTGCAGTTAACGTGGTCGAAAACTGTGCACAACAGAAACTATTCCAGATTGCTGACAGCACAGATACGTCGCCTTGTGATTTTCATAATTCCCAAACCATAATAGCTATCAGAATGGTTCTTACGGTCAGAGAAAGATATTGAAGTCTACTATTGTCCAGAATTTATCCATGATTTTTGAACTTCCAAAAATAGAGATATAAGCTAAGGAAGACAGATTGTTCTAAAAAGACAGGATAAGATAAAAATGAGATTCAGAGAGATTAGAGAGATAGATAACACTAATCTTCAAGTCTTCATGCTTCTTTGATTTGCGTTGATGAGATATAAGACATAGATCAAGGATAGCCAAAAGATGACAAGAAAGATAAGGTTTGATCTTCAGCTCTTCGTACCTCGTCGCTTGAGATTGTTGATGGTAGCGGACACTACCCCACTTAACAAAGATTTTGTTCCACCTAGCAATGTCATTGAAGGCAACACTTTGCAATTCATAAAAATCTTGATCAGGATCAAACTGATGATGACACCACAGGTTCAAAACCAACATAGTGAAGATATCCCTCAGATTCTTGTGATCCACATAGATGTCGCTCTTATAATCCCAATAAATGCCACACTTACAGCCTTAAGAGCTTTCCACATTCAACTCTCTTGAGCTCTTCTTCATAGTAACTCCACTAGAGAATACCTATCCAAGTAGAAAACTCACTTCACTTAAAACTTACTAAACATACTTGATATGGGGGTGATGTCATCTAAGTTTCCATGAAACTAACTATAGACTTCCAACATCTCCTTCCTATGTCGTCCATGCTAACTTATATAGAATATGTTGAATTGAATGTTGAACTCCCAACTGATGATAGCTTAAAGTGAAGACTAGTCCTGACGAATACCCGAGCTTCTTGTAGATGATCCAACAAAGAACTGATCCCAAGCAAACAACACTAGCACATGAGTAGACTTCCAATCATAGAGATAACCACTTCTTCCAAGTGAAGCACTAGGACATACGAAACCTTCATCTTGCAACACTCACAACTTTGCTACCCCTTAAGAAAAAGAAACTAGGGGACACCAAAGTAACTTGCATCTCCTTTTATACTAGATAACCATAATCATCTCTAATGTAAGATTCCAAAGCAAACCAATGAGATTCAAAGATATCCAATGATATATTCACTTATACAAGATAAGGAAGTAATGCAGAAAATTTCTGGGCGAATTCCAATTTTAACAGTTCAGTAAATCTGACATAACTCGAGCTACAAAGATCCAAATGAAGTGATCTTTACATGGTTGGAAAGCTTATGAAATTATCTACAACTTTATTCACAACACTTTTCCAGATTCTGTCCATAAGTTAGTCAAAAACTGAACTTAACCGAAACTGTTTCAGGATTCCAGACTGCGCAGTGACCCCAACTTGGAACAGGTATATCTCTTAGCTCATAATAGATAATAAGGTAAGTCCAGTGGGTTTGGAAAAATACAGAAGTCTAGTTATTCCCAGTAAAATTTCATAAATTTCTCATGTCCATATCTTGAGATATAACAGAAACATTGCAGACTGCTATAGAAATCAGCATGTGGAGTATTACATAAAACCTACCCCACTTAACATAGATCGAGCTACTCCTCAAGACTTATTTCTTCCGAGCCACCTTTGAAACACGAGAACAAGGCAACACACAAGCAATACATCAAGCAAAACAAGCACACATCACATCATCGGTACTACACGTGCTGCTTCAACAATGGTGGCCATCCTAAGGGAAAAGTATAGATGATGAAAGGCCATCGAACTTTTGAAAAAGGTGGGATCAGAAAACTTTTAGTAAAAACAACATAAAACAAAATCCAATGGAGTAAGAAATAATAGCTCAAAGGAAGCTATCAAGGAGGAGATACAATAGGACAAGGAAGAGGAAATAGTCAAAATCAATGAGTCAAGGGATGACAAAATAGTTTTATAGTAAAATGAGTTTTAGAATACGTCCAGTGCTACTTGGCATACGTCCTACAGTCAACACCGCTCTGATACCACTCTGTCACACCCAGTTTTCTAAAGAACAAAACCAGGCTAATCATATGTGTGCCCAGGAAGTCCACACATATGCCAGAATGAAAAAGTATCAGAAACAATGCTATTATATAACGTATACATAGCTATATTAACACTTACATCAGAGTATCGCAGAACGGTGACTAAACTTCAGGCTCCATTCTTCTCAGGGACGGCTGACTGGGGGTAACATATGCCTAGCACTTCTACTAGTCTTCTGGAAACTCCACTACACCTTTGTCCTTCTTCCGAGTAGCATCTTACTACACACTGGAGTGTGGGGGAAATAGCAAGAGTGAGTCCATGTCGAACTCAACAAGTATAACATAGGGTTCATGAGGCTCAAAAAGGCTAGACACTGTTTGACTGCGTTTAGCTTTTAATCATCATATAATTAGCAATCGAGTAGCATCAAGGTATTCCAAATCCCATTAATGAATCAATGATCAATTGTAATAAGGATAATGAATAGCATTAACATGAGCATAATAATAATCAACAATAATTCAGCATGATATAACAATGGTGATCAACTATTCTGTAAGAATCCCCAAGGCCGCTCGTATCCGTGAGCACGGCTAGTATACCAGTTTTTAACTCTGCGCAGAGGTGTACACTTTCACTGTGAGTCATAACTTCCAAATGCATGGGTTCGCGACTCCCCAAAACACCGGAAATTATATAAAGCCACTCAAAAGTTCGTCTAACAAGTTAGGGCCATTAGATTCACTCGGCAGGCAGATGTAGAACCCCCCTTCCCTGTGGCACAACAACCGCAGCCTATACACACTAGGCCAGGGGCTCGCACTACACCCAAAGTGTCAAGCCATTCTTACGCCATTTAAGGTAACCGCTAACGAGCTAGAAAAGGTCTCTTGAACAACTAGAGCCAGAGCCATATAGCCCTCACAGCTGTACTGTATATCCCGGTTATCACTTACAGGTAAGTCCTTATGGAGAGAAACCAGAGCAACAATATAACCCCTTGCTCTAGCCCCCTTTTCAACAGTAATAAAATCATCTTAATTGGTTGATTGCATAATCCATTAGTCAAATTACAAGATCATTGTTCATAATTAAGCGCTAGCAGTAGCTACCCAAATGCATAACCCATAGGTGACAAGGAAACAAGATATCAATAACTAAGTTATAATCTCTAAGGTTGTCAAGGTAGACACATGCATATGATATTGATTATAGTGAATAGGTAACAAGGATGGTCCCATGTTATACTTGCCTTGATCAAAGTTCTCCGATAGATACTGCTGGTCCAGCTCAAAATAATACTCCTAATCGTCGTAGTACTGCTCACCGTCTAAATTCGATCACCAAGCATCAACATACAAACATTCCGAGCAAACATACACGAAGCAAACAAAAGATACAATTAGAACAGTACACCAACAGTAGAAAAACATTTAGGAAAGCTTACAAAACTATTCTACACGTTGCTACGATCACACAGACGTAAAGATCACAAAAATCGGAATTAAAACGTGAAAGTTATGAATTTTCTAAGATTTCCTATAGATAAATAAATACTTAATTATAAACTCGAAAAATAAATTTTCACAAACCTACTGTACAATACTACCAACATGTAGAGCTCGCAAATATGAACCTAACACAATTTGAACGGGTCAAATCGGAGTCAAAACGGAGAAGATATGGCCTAATCAAGATAGTATGTATATATGTATTCCTATTGTATTTCGGGATTTATTTTACTAAAGAAAAACGGCAATAATACCTGCATGACGTGATGATGAGGTCATCAAACTAGCAAGTAAACGACAGCAACGGGAACGACCTACGGTCTTCATGATTCCAGCAATACGACCCATACCTAGCTGGAACGGAGTTGATCTCGTCTAGAGCGTTCGTCCGCCGCATCGACTTCTCCTACTCTCCGCCGATCGCAATTGAGAATCGACTCCGTCTCTAGCTCTCTGTCCACCATGCGCTGATCGTCGATGGCGATTCGGCCCCTGCTGCAAGCCTACTGCCTGCCCCTTGTCCATGGTTCCTGCCGTAGCCTTGGTCGGCGATCGAAGGCGTCGGGGGCCTGACCGGCCATAGCGGCATATCCTGTAGCCGCATACATGTTAGCAATCAGAACATAGTGCCCAACATTCTCTGTCTTCATCTCCAAGAGCCTCCTTGCTGACCTTTCACCAGTTATTATGTTCCCTTGCTCATGGCAAGCTCCTACTAATGCTGCCACCATTGTTGATGTTGGAGGGAAGGGAGTCTGGTTGAGCAATTCCTCTGCCTTTTCCAATAGTCCAGCACGCGCATATAGATCAACCATGCAAGAATAGTGCTCCATCTGGGGCTTTATACCATAGGACCTCACCATCTTGTCAAAAAGATCCTCCCCTTCATCCACAAACCCAGAGTGGCTACAAGCAGAGAGTACAGTGACCATGATGATGGCATCTGGCATGGTCCCACTGTCAATCATCTGTTTGAAAAAGCGCAGAGAAACAATTCCTTTTTCTTGCATTCCATATCCTGCTATCATTGAAGTGAAGGATATCATGTCACGGTCATCCATAGTATCAAATACATTTTGAGCCACTGAAAGCCTCCCTGACAACCTCAGAGCAACCAGCAGCATCTTCTGGAGTAACCTCCCTCTTTGGCATAAGCCTTGCAACCCTAACCCCCTGAGCAGCAACAGGATCAGGCGTGCACTCCACCACCATATCCATCACAGCATCTGCCAGCGGCAGCCACCGGCTCATGACAGACTGCAGCACAGCCTTTGTATCTCTGTTCTTCAGCTCCCGTTCCGGAATTTTCAAGTCGAAGTTTTCAATCAATTTCTTCACCGCCTGACTCTCACCACCGTCCTCCAGCACCAGCTCGTACATCTTCCACAGGGCACTCAACACAAACTCCACGAACATTGGCTGTGGGTCTGCGCTCTTGATAGCTTTCTTCCCCACAACCTTCCCCGTTTTCTTATCGAGATATCTGGGGCCCCACAATCCTTTCAGGAAGACGGAGGGGTTGACTCTGGTCTTTCTGGCGTAGAGGTTGGCGAACTGTTGGGGGCGAAAGCCCCAGCCGTCAAGTGCACAGGCGAAGACGACATTACCCTTGAGGGGCTGGAAGGCGTCCTCGTTGAAGGCCTGGCGCAGCGCGGCGTGCGTCTGGATGTGCACCCCCTCGACGGCGTCGACGAGGATGAGCGCCGAGTCCGAGAGGCGCGCGGCGGAGATAACGGCGGCGGCGGCAACAGCGGCGGCGGCGACAATAGCGGCAGCGGCGACAACAACAGCGGCGGCAGCGACAACAGCGGCGGAAAACAGGGCTAGCAGGCAGGCCGGACATATATATAGGGAGGAAAACTCTCCACCTTCACGTCAACTAGCGATATGGTGCTAATTGACGTTGCACCCTCCATCTTTACTAATAGGCCTAATTAATTATTAAAGCCCATTAGTAAATAAATGAATGGACATTTAAGATTATTGCACACAAGCTTTGGTGGAAAATGAGATATTTATTATTTTCGGAATTAATTAATTTCGTGGATAAAATAATTCTAGAAAAGTCCAGAATTATGATTTAAGCCGCGAAAAATACTCCGAAAGCTCCGAAAATTCGAGGGAATTTTCTAGAGACATTATGGAACATGAGGAACGCAATTAAAGTATTTGGAGCTTATGAAAAGATAGATGAAGAGATCAAGGAAAAAGATTAAGCTCACGAAAATTGGAATTTTGGATCCAGAAAATACCAAAAAGTTTTCCGATGAGAAGTAAACGTCGTCCTACGGTATTTTGAAAATAATAGCACTCACCAACACCAAAGACAAGCATCACACAAACACCACATTATTAAATTAATATGAAAAAGTTTAAAACCACAATTTTCTATATTTAATTTAACAACAACTTAACTTATCTAATAACTTTATTCAGATATTGAAATAATTTATTTTATTTAGTGTTTTTCCCGCACAACCCAAAATTGAAAATTTTAGGGTGTGACACGAGCGATTAACCAAATAGCATGTTGTGGTAATTGTCTCTGCCCAAAGACTCTATGGTAACCCAACATGAGAGAGCATACAAAGAGTCCTCTCCAACAGTGTCCTATTCATATGTTCTGCTACTCCATTCTGTTGTAGAGTGTCAACTGTGGTGTGATGTCGAATTATGCCAGCATCCAGATAATAGTTCTCAAAATCTCTCGAGCAGAACTTAGTGCCATTGTCTGATCTCACATATTGGCCTTTCTTTCTGTTTGTGTTTCCACCATGGCTTTCCATTGATGCAAACAAGCAAATGTCTCATCTTTAGACTTTAAGATGTAGACCCAAACCTTCCTGCTGAAATCATCAACAAAGGTTAGCAAATATTTTCCACCTCCAATAGATGTCACCAGTGTGTCACCCCACAAATCAGTGTGCACATAATCAAGAATGGCTTTTGTTGTGTGAATTGACCTGCTGAACTTCAAAAGAGTTTGCTTCCCAAACACATAATGCTCACAGAACTGCAAACTACCTGTCTTTTAACCGCCCAACAGACCACGCCAACTCAACTCTGCCATAACACGCTCTGACATGTGCCCCAATCTCATATGCCACAATGTAGTCATAGTGTCATCATCAACCTGGGAACTAGAAGCCACTGAAGCTGACCCAGTAAGCAAACTGCCCTACAAGAAATACAAGTCATCTATATTTGGAGTAGTAAGTGCCCATCACGCACAAGGAACCTCTGAACACCTTGATCTGATAGCTATGAGTCACAAACTTGTAGCCCTTTTGATCAAGTGCCTTAAACGAGATCAAATTCTTCTTCAGCACAACCACATGGCGAACATCTATGAGTGTACAAACAATACCATCAAATATCCTGAATCTGATTGTGCCAATACCAACAACTCTGCACTTTGTGTCATTGCCCATAGAAACTGAACCACCATTCAATGGTTCATAAGTGGCAAACCACTCTCTGTGCGAACACATATGGTAAGAACAAGCAGAATAAAGAATCCAACCAGTGCTAAAGCTCATGTCACAATCAGTTGAAGCACTAGAAGCACAATGCCCAACTGAGGAAGAATCAACACTAACAACAAGTAACTCACTAGACTCAAGTGAGTCACCATCTGCAACTGCAATGGTAGCTGTTGAAGAATTATCACCCTTATTGCCATCATCTTGCTTGTCCCTCTTTTTCTTCAACTTGGGACAATCCCACTTCATATGGCCATAATCCTTGCAATATCTGCACTTAATTTTGTTGCCTGAATGGGACTTTGAATGGCCTGCACTTAATTTCCCCTACCACTGCCAGAAGCATCACCATCACTATGACCATGCTCTCTAGACCTCCCACGGTTGACAACAAGACCCTCACTCTGACCACTCTCCATGCGAGACTTCCTGAGCAAATTCTTGGACAAAAGGATAGAAGTGATATCATCCATGGAGATAGAATTAGTACCATAAAGGATCTGATCTTTGATGTTGTCATAAGAATATGGGAGTGAACACAAGAACAATATTGCAATATGGTCATTATCCATAGACTTGGCAACATTTTGATAGTCAAGCACCGCCTTATTGAACTCTTCAATATATTGCTTGATAGGAGTTCCTTCTTGCATACGCATCCTAAACAAGCGCATCATGAGGTAGAAATGACTTGAGAGTGATTTGTCCAAATAGAGAGCTTCCAATTTCTTCCAGAGACCTATAGCAGTCTTCTCCTCACAAACTTGCCTCAATACATTATCAGCAAGAGCCAAACGAATCACTGCCAATGCTCTCTTATCAATATTCTTCATCTCATCTTTTGTTGCACTAGACAAATCTGAATCAATCTCCTCTAAAGCAGTATCCAAATTTTTATCAACTAGGACATATTGTATTTTCACATGCCATAACCGAAAGTCACCACTACCATCAAATTTGCTCACTTCTAATGTTGACATATTGAACCAAAAAACAACAGATTAAATTGTGCCTTTGATAATTAACAGCTCCGGTACCACTTGTGACAATGGAGGGGGCAGCGGAATAATCAAATTTAGCAAACTAATTTCTCACAAGCATATCTTCGAACACCTTGTGTGCATGAACTAAAACAGCCCCTAAAATTAAATATGTCAAACCATAAGCTTTCTAAATTTCCAACAACAATATACTTGCATCAATCAGTTCACTAGAACGCCGATCCCCATCATATTCAACTCAATACATCAAAGAACACACATATCCCTTTCATGTCAACATATCCATACAAGCAACCTCTTCACATACGGAGCAATAGGAAGCAAGATGGTGACTTAATCGAGACATATGGCAAAGAAAATACCGAATCAAGAGAAGACACCAAGACTTAAGTGGAAACCCTTGCGGGGAAAAACCACGGGCGACGGTGAGGCGAATCCACTATGAGATGAAGCAATACACACTACTACACTAATTTTAACCGAGGCGGGCAAAAACGATTAACTGAGGCGGTTTTTGCAACCGCCTCAGATCAAAGGTCACGGTAAATGGCCTATTTTCTGAGGTGATTTGTTGCCCGCCTCGGTTAATCAAATAAAAAAAAGAAAAAAAACCCATACCCAGCCCTAACCGGGCCTGGATCTGGGCCACCGTCGCCAGGAGAGCAGCCCCTGCTCCGTGCGCCGCCGCAGCCGGAGGCGGTCGATCCACCACCGCTGGGCCCCATCGCGTCGGAGAAGCTCACCGCCAGCCGTCGAGATCTGGTTCCTGGCCACCCCCAGTGAACAAAGGAAGGGTGGGGAGGAGCGCCGCCGGATCCAGCCACCTCTACTGCCCATGACGCCAGATCCGGCCACCATCACCGCCATACACTAGATCTACGAGGGGGAGGAGGTGAGGGACGGATCCTCCATGGATCTGAGATAGGAGAGAGAGAGGATGAGGGCATACCACCACCGTCGGGCCCCATCGCGTCGTGCCGCCTGACCTCGCACGTCTGGCCCGGTCGCGTCACGCCGCCTGGCCTCGCACGTCCGGCCCCGCCGCGTCGCACCGCCCGGCCCCATCTGGATGGAGAGGGAGAGGGAGAGTCAAGTGAGGGAGAGAGAAGTGGAGTGAGGCACCGGGATGAGGAAGCCACGGCGCTAGACGAGTGAGTCGCGCGGAGATGAGGGAGTCGTGGCGGTAGGGAGCTGATGGGAGAGGAGGGAGTCACGGCATGGAGATGGGCTCGAGGAGAGGAGTGCGGCTGAGTGCGGTGAGTCTGAAAACCCTAGTCTCTTGTATATATATGTGACCTCGGAACTAGACCTCTTTGGGTGGCGGGCTGGGCCTGATTTACTGTGGCGGTTGGAGTTATAATGCCCGCCTTGGTTAATGATTTACCGAGGCGGTTATGTTAGGGTGCCCGCCTCGGTTAATATATATTAACTGAGTCAGGCTTTTTAAGGTTGCCTGCCTCAGTTAATCAATTTTGTGAGGTGGTTGTTGTAACCGCCTCGGTTAATAAAAAATGATCGCCTCGGTTAATGAGGCGATTGAATTTCCTGCTTGCCTTGGAGGGTATTTTCAAAAGGTCATGGTAAATCTTTTTTTAGTAGTGACATGAGCTGGGAGCCAATAAATATGGGGAGGCTCCAAATCCCCCACGAATATCTCTCTTTTAGTGGTAGATTTGGTGGATCAAAGCCCTCTCTCAACTCTCCCTAACCCTAGCTCTCACTCTCTCTTTCTCTGTTTTTCTGAAGGAGAAAGAAGCAAAATGAGTTCACTGTACAGAGGAGAAGGGGAGCACGCAGCCCTTTGGGCTGGTTTGGCCATTTTGCTAAAGAGTCCTTTAAGTTTGTAAGCTGTTGCATAAGCTGCACTCACATTTATATTTATACTATATATTTTTGACATTTATATATAAGAAAAAAAACCAAAAACCCACCAGAGCTGAACAGATGAAAAAAATCGGACCGAGCGGACATACAACAGAGGAAAGCAATTGAAATGTGCAGATAAAAAAGGACTAAAAGGTAAATAACAAACTAAAACGGGAAACTCAAGAACAGAAACGAAACGGAGACACAGCTAGAAACATGAGGACAAGAAGAAGAAGAAGCAGATGGACTGAACCAGATGGAAGATGAGCTAGATATTAATTGGGCTTGGTCTGACCTATTTCACTTAAATTAAAAGGCCCATAGTGAATACTACTAGCTACAAAGGATTAATCCTGTACTGAAAATTTGTTGAAAATTGACTCAACTACCTGTATGTATGGATTTAGGTTCGACTGACTAGGCTTAGGCTAGGCATGAGTTATGCAATACCAATAAGGTTTCTGTAACTCCAAGCTAAGAAGAGTGACTACAAGAAAAGTGATAGTCTAAGTAGTTAGGGAGATGTTACAAAAAAAGGATAAAATTTTAGCTCTTTAATATAATAATATAATATATAGCAAATATATCCCTACGTTGCAAAGCATGGGATATACAAAGTACTGTTGCGTGGTTATCTAAACTACTTGCGTCTCAAAGATTTATTCAAGGATCACCTCATGTTTCAATTCATCCTGTAATAGAACTTTGTGCCTAGCACGTACTGCCCTATACGGGAGACACATCATTCACTAACATGTATTTGGTTGTCCACGTCAGTGTGCCACATCATTCACCAACATTAAATTATAATAGTTTATCCCTTTATAAAAGTAATTCACTATCGGAAACGCAGCCTTTGCCGAGGGCTTCCGGCTTTGCCGAGGGCTAAATATCGAGCACTCGGCAAAGGCCCTCTTTGCCGAGGGCTGGCCCAAGGAGCCCTCGGCAAAGAGGCATCTGCCGAGGGCCTGGCCCTCGGCAAAGAAACGGCTCTCGGCAAAAAAAATCTTTGTCGAGGGCCTCCCTATTGGCCCTAGGCAAAGAGTCTTTGCCGAGGGCCTACCTTATGGCCCTCGGCAAAGAGATTTTTCAAAATATATTTTGAGACACTAAATTAACTCAAACAAAAAAATTTCTACTATAAAATTTTCTAACTTTTTAAAATCTAAAAAGTATATATTGTTCATTTCTTCATTTAACAAATCAATAGTAATGTTGTTCACAAAATCTACATCTCTCTAATAAGTTTCATGAAACTGCTAGAGAGGATATATAAGGATTGTGAAATATGTTAGAACCACCACGTCGGTTGAACAAATGACCAAACAATCAAAATAAAGTTTGTAGATCTTGAGAAGTTATAAAATGTTGTAGTTGAAAACTTTTTCATTTGAGTTAATTTAGTGCCTCAAAATGTATTTTGAAAAATCTCTTTGCCGAGAGCCATAATGTAGGCCCTCGGCAAAGAGGGTCTTTGCCGAGGGCCTACCTTATGGCCCTCGGCAAAGATATTTTTCAAAAAGTTTTGGATGGAAAAACACTCTAAACGAAAGTTGTAGATCTTGAAAAGTTATAAAACTTTATAGTTGACAACTTTTTCATTTGAAAGCATCTAATTGAGGATATTTATATTTAAAGTTTGAAATTTCAAATTTCAAATTTTAAAAAAAGTCTTGGATGGAAAAACACTCTAAACGAAAGTTGTAGATCTCGAAAAGTTATGAAACTTTGTAGTTGACAACTTTTTCATTTAAAAGCATCTAATTGCCGATAATTGCGTCTTAAGTTTGAAATTTGAAATTTAAAATTTGAAATTTTGAAAAAATCCTTGGATGGAGAAATACTCTAAACGAAAGTTGTAGATCTCGAGAAGTTATGAAACTTTGTAGTTGACAACTTTTTCATTTGAATTCGTTTAGTGCCTTAAAATATATTTTGAAAAATCTCTTTACCAAGGGCCATAATATGGGCCCTCGGCAAGGAGGGTCTTTGCCGAGGGCCTACCTTATGGCCCTCGGCAAAGAGATTTTTTAAAAAGTCTCGGATGGAAAAACACTCTAAACAAAAGTTGTAGATCTTGAAAAGTTATAAAACTTTGTAGTTGACAACTTTTTTATTTGAAAGCATCTAATTGAGGATATTTATATCTAAAGTTTAAAATTTCAAATTTTAAATTTTAAAAAAGTCTTGGATGGAAAAACACTCTAAACGAAAGTTGTAGATCTCGAAAAGTTATGAAACTTTGTAGTTGATAACTTTTTCATTTGAAAGCATCTAATTGCCGATAATTGCGTCTTAAGTTTGAAATTTGAAATTTAAAATTTTGAAAAAAAAAACTCGGATGGAGAAACACTCTAAACGAAAGTTGTAGATCTCGAAAAGTTACGAAACTCTGTAGTTGACAACTCTTAGTGCCTCAAACAATCAATTTACACTCGGTTTGTTATAACATATGGGGAATCGAAATGGAATATAAACACAAGAGATAAAGTGTTGGAGTGGTTAGAGGAGGTAAGTGAGAGAGGGTGTGAGAGGTCATGAGTTCGAATCCCACCGACCACGACTTTACAAATAGAGACAAAAATACTGTGTAAAATGCTACAAAAAATCCCACGGGTGGGGGTGATGGCTCGTCGGCGCCTCCCAAAAAATAAAATTATTTTGCTATTTTTTTCGGGTTTTTTTTTATTTACATTTTGCCGAGGGTTTTTCCATGCCGAGGGTTTTTTTGCCCTCGGCAAAGGCTTTGCTGTGTGCCCGATAAAGGGCCCTCGGTAAAGACCTCTTCGCCGTCTCAAAATTTCCTGAGGGCTCTTTGCCGAGGGCCGCCCTCGGCAAAGCCTTTCACTACCGGAAACGCCTAATTTGCCTAGTGTAAAAAGGTTTGCCGAGTGTAATATGTCGGGCACTCGGCAAACAGATTATTTGCCGAGTGTAACACTCGGCAAAGAACGACACTAGGCAAAGGAAGCCTTTGCCGAGTGTCAACACTCGGCAAAATTAGGCACTAGGCAAACCTACATTTTGCCTAGTGTCAGACACTCGGCAAATGTTTGACACTCGGCAAACATCGACGGCAGCTGATGGCCATGAACTACCGTTTGAGTTTGCCGAGTGTCACACGGCTGACACACGGCAAACATGTGCTTTGCCTAGTGTCAAGGTTGTGACACTCGGCAAAATGACCCTTTGCCAAGTGTTAGACCTTGGCACTAGGCAAACTATTTTTTTTTTTTGGATTTTGACCTCCCAAAATTTTCTGTAGTCGTCCTATAGTACCTTGAACTACATGTTCAAATTTGGCATATTTCTCGAACCTTTTGCTATATTTCTTTAATTTATTTCATTTAATTGATTTTTTTGATAAAGCAAATGTGAACTGCAAGAGGATCGAATAATGAAATTTAATGTATGAAAAAATGATATTCATGTTATTGAGTCTAAAGTGAGGCAGTATCCAGGAACAGACGAAAAATTCCGTACATCTTATTCACGAAATATGATAACGAACTTGTGGGCGAGTTGGTTTTAAATTTTATAAAAAGCAAACGAAGTCCGAAAATCATGAAACTTGACAAGATATCATGATATCGTATGTGGAGTTTGTGATAAAAATTTGAGATGATTTCGCACAAGTTTGTCACGGCGTTGTTTACAAACCCAGACATCTCCATATAATATATAGATATCATACGTGGAGATGTCTTGGTTTGTAAGCAACGCCGTGATAAACTTGTACGAAACCATCTCAAATTTTTATCATAAACTCCACATACGATATCACGACATCTTGTCAAGTTTTATTATTTTCGGACTTCGTTTGCTTTTTATAGAATTTAAAACCAACTCGCCCACAAGTTCGTAGTCACATTTTGTGAACAAGATGTACGAAATTTCTGGTCTGTTCTTGGATACGGCCTCACTTTAGACTCAATAACATGAATATCATTTTTCCATTCATTAAATTCTATTATTCAATCCACCTGCAGTTCTAATTTGCTTTATCCAAAAAAAATTCAATTAAATGAAATAAATTAAAAAAATATAGCAAAAGGTCCGAGAAATGTGCCAAATTTGACCATGTAGTTCAAGGTATTATAGGAGGATTACAGAAAATTTTGAGAGGTCAAAATAAAAAAAAAATAAAAAAAGTTTGCCTAGTGCCGAGGTCTGACACTCGGCAAAGGGTGTTTTTGCCGAGTGTCAGACGCTTGACACTAGACAAACTGGACAGTTTGCCGAGTGCCATGCTCTAACACTCGGCAAAGGCCCTAAATAGATTTTTTCTGCAGCGCTGCGCCATGGCCCAGGCAACAAAGACAGCCACACAAGCTATCCAGCACCACCAGCCCGTGACCTCCCTCCCCTTCCCCAAACAGAGATAGGCACACGAGCTTGAAGTCCAGCCCTCCGTCCCAGCCACCACAGCCAGCGCCGCCGGCCTCCAGCACCACCAGCGCCGCCCGCCGTCCCCAGCCACCAGACCCACCGCTCGTTGCCCCCAGGAGACCGACCGACCGTGGCTGCCTCTCTCTCTCTCTCGTCGCGACGACTCGGGGAGACCGCCGCCGCCGCCCTTTGCCAGGTGCCCAAGTCTCCACCGTGTCCTTCGCCAACGACGAGAGGTTACCAGGTTCGCCTGCCCCTTCCTCTCCCTCTCCCTTCGTGTTGGGCAAAACCCATCTCCCTCTCCCTAGCTGAGGCTTCCCATTTGTGTACTTGCACATCCGGATCTGGTCTAGTTGCAAGTGTAGCACGCTTGCATCCGGATCTGATCTACTTACAAGCGTAGGTACTTGCTGCATTCAGATCTGATCTAGTCTTTTACGAATTGGTCTGAGCTAACTGGATGCTTGAACTGGGGTCTGAGCTAACTGGATGCTTGAACCGGCCTCCGCTCTCGCTCCTGCTTGGCTCATCGACGACGGGCAACCGCCGCCGCCGCCCTAGGTCAGGCCGTCAGGCGCCCAGGTATCCGTCGGGCCCTTCTCCAGGCCCTTCCCCGTCGACAGCAACCACCAGGTATGCCAGCCCCTTCTCTTCCCTAACTTAAGCTATTTGGCTATTTGTATTCGTAATATATCTGATCGAGTTACAAGTGTATACATCTATTATGCCTAACTTCGTTTTGTTTGGCGATAGGTATCGGCTGAATCTGTAGGAAGGAACTGATATACAATAACTTCGTTTTGTTTGGCAATTGGTATCGGCTGAATCCGTAAGAAGGAACTGATATGCAATAATTTCTTGTTTTATATGCAAACTAATTGACAGGGAATTGCTTGGTTGAGCGCAACACAACGGCACATAGAAAATGTGATGTGGGTTTGATGGTGTTGTGGTTGAATTGCACATCGATGATTGGATTTGCCAACATTTTTGGTAGGCTGTAGCATAGCAGTGGACTACACAACGTGATCAAATAAAAAAAGAGTTACTTCCTGAAACAAAATACCCTGCATCAGCAATAATGTTGACTGATTTTGATAATGCTATGAGAGATTAACTGTGTTGTCAAAGATCTTGTAGGCTTTTTTTTCTTTTTTTGTGACTCACTGTAGGCTTTATTTCTTCTTGGCTATTGTAGTAGCTATTCCAAATTTCGGTTCCGGCCCATCTTATGTTGTCCAGCACACCAGATTGTTTAATAAAAAGAGCTTAAGGATTTCCTTTTAGGCACATATGCTGACAAATCTGTTTGGTTCAGTGGACAGCATTGCTAAATAATTTACAGTCTAATGGGATGAGTACATTCTGATGACTTGAATACTTTTTGTACTTGGCATTACTGCATGATGACTTGAATTATCAGAATCATAGTTAGTGCCCTCAGAGATTGGACATTCTTGGGGTAGTTTGAACCCAGTGTCACGATAATCAGAAGGGATGTGCCTCTGCAAGTTATGGAATGTTTTTTCTATATACCATGCAATTACTCCTCTGGTCCAGTTTATAAGGCATTTTGCACACGTCAAGAGTGAAACTTTATAATCTTTGATTGACCAATAATTTCTCTGGCAACTTTTTAACTATTGTATTGTAATACAAACTTTATGCTATTAGATTTGTAATCAAATGCACTATCCAATAATCGTTTATAATCATAAACAAGATAATATAAAACAAGAATGATCAAAGAGTAATTTGTGAGACTGTGCCATATCAGACTATGTCTTATAAACTGGACCAGAGGGAGTAATTGCAAATGATGCTTAGATAGCTGAACATTAGCTTTCATAATTTTATCATTCTCAATTATATGTTAGCAGTTACATTCCTACAGTTGTGTTTAGTTTTCAGTATGTATGGAACTTTTTTTTCTTTATGTGTTACAAGCGCTATTCAGATTTCTTATTGTTTCTGTTAATACTGCAGGTGTGAACTATCAAATCAAATTTCTGGTCACTTATGGAGACTTTAATTTCAAGTTTAAACAGCATGGTAAGTTTACTTTATATTGTTATTGTAGGGTTGTTGCATCCATGCAAATTTTAGTACAACTGATATTATGTGGCTTGAAGGAAATGGAAACCAGTCAGACACCCAGCTTGGAAATTCATCAGAAGCTGGAACCAGAGATCAGTCAAAATCCTATGGAAAATCATGTTAACCCAGAAAAGGAAACTGATGAAACTCCAGTATCTGAGGTTAACCAAGAGCCTGTGGAAACATGTCAGGATGCAGTGGTCGAAATTGATATTATCCCAGAAAAGCAAGCTGTTCCAGAGGCAAGCTTAGTGGTTAATGAAGAACCTACGGAAACATGCCAGGAAACAGCTGCAAAATCTGATGTTAACCCAGAGAAGCGAACTTTTGATCCAGGTGTTATTTACCGCTGCAAAAAATGCCGGAGAATGCTTGCAACACAAGAATTTGTTGTTACCCATGAAGTAGGCGCTGGTGGCAAGAGCTTCAGAGCAGGAAAACAGTCTAATGTGCATGAGGATGGTGAAAAACCAGAATGTCCATGCATCTTCGTGGAGCCCATGAAGTGGATGCAAACTGGTCAGTTTTCCACGCATGATGTTTTACCTCTTGTGTTTTAGAGCATTGTCATGAAATCTCTGATGTTCTCATCTGCTCCATGTTCTATTTGCAGTGGAATAAGGTTATGTTGCGAACAAGCTCTTTTGCATGGGATGCAAAGCTCGTCTGGGACAATTCAACTGGGCTGGTATGCAGTGCAGCTGTGGAGCCTGGGTGATTCCAGCATTCCAACTGACCAAAAGCAAGATCGACAAATGTTCAATGTAACACCAGGCAATTAGGTGAAGTTTTAATCCCTTAGAAGTGTTGTTACAACATATATATGTAGCTAGGAAACAGTATCATCTAGACAATTCTATGGACTTGTGATATATATTGTGTTTGTGATATATATATATATATATATATATATATATATATATATATATATATATATATATATATATATATATATATATGTGTGTGTGTGTGTGTGTGAATATATGTGGTGTTTGTGATATATATGAGATGTTTGTGAAATATGATGTATGTGTGTGTGTATATATATATATATATATATATATATATATATATATATATATATATATGATGTTTGCTTGGATGGAATGAAAAAAACAAAAAAGACTGTTTTTTCCTGGTTTGCCTAGTGTCATGACTAAGACACTAGGCAAATCAGCCCAGTTTGCCGAGTGTCAAAGCCATGACACTAGGCAAACTGGGCAGGTTTGCCGAGTATCGCAGGGCTGACACTAGGCAAACTGGGTTGATTTGCTTAGTGCCGTGGGTCAGGCACTAGGCAAACTGGGCCACTTTGCCGAGTGTCCTTGTCCACAGGCACTAGGCAAACTGAGCCGGTTTGCCGAGTGCCTCGGGCCTGTCACTAGGCAAACTAGACGGGTTTGCCTAGTGCCGTGGACAAGGACACTTCAAAGTGGCCAGGTTTGCCGAGTGCCAGGACTACGGCACTAGGCAAACCTGCCGTTAACGGCACCGCGTCCGTCACGGCAAGTTCACTTTGCCGAGTGTCAGGCCGGCACTAGGCAAAGTCTTTGCCGAGTGCCCGACAAATGACACTCGGCAAAGAGCCCTTTGCCGAAGTTTTTTTTTTCCGAGTGTGGTTTGCCGAGTGTTACACTCGGCAAACCGTTTGCCGAGTGTTTTATGGACTTTGCCTAGTGCCTCCGGCACTAGGCAAAGCCACTGTTTCCAGTAATGTTTGCCGCGGCAAAGAACTAGAGTCCAGTAGTGATTGTATGTAGTCTAATTTCATTATCATCTGTAATTCCAGCAGCAACGCGCTAGGTATGTTTCTAGCATTGCAACTGTTCGGCTGCTGATTGTAGGGCTGTTTGGCAGCTATAGTACAGTACCTTATTGCTCTCACCACAGAAACAGCTGCAGCCGCGGTAGCGCTGTTTTGATCAGCACATGGTCATACTTTCCATCATTACCCCCTGTTCGGCTGAGCTTATCAGCACGGCTTATCAGCCATGGAACAGTGTTTTTCTCTCATAGCAAATAAGCCACAGCCGGCTTATAAGAAGAAAAAAAAACAGCCTGCCAAACAGGGCCTACGTCTTTTATAGATAGTTATCACAATCAAAACGCATGAGGAGCTACCACTACAAAATAAATGGATATATTAAGGTTCCCTTTGATGAATAATGGTTAAATTTAAAGTGGCATCTCTGGTGTATACTCAAAGGATACTCCAACAGCATCAGCAGTGACAAACCTCGCCCAAAAGAAATGGATAAATAAAGAACCTATAAAAGTGGTTCAAAATGGAAAAGAATAAAGTTTTGGATTAGAATCTATGGAAAAGTGGAACAGGCTAGCTAGGTCCTTAACAACTACTGTAGGAAAAGAAAGGAAAAATATTCGAGGCTGTCGCCTCCAGGTTACGCTTGGGTTTTGCTTGTTGTCAGGTATGGCACTGGATTCCCTTCTCTCTCTTCCAGACCATGCATATATTTGTGCACCATCTCCTCCATTCGACTCCTCGATTCTCTCTCTCTCGCACACACAAGAGAAGAGAAGAGATGGCCGACCTGACCCACGGCGCCGTGGACTCGCTGCTGGGCGTCCTATCGGCGGCGATCAAGGACGAGGCGGAGCTGCTGAGCGGCGTCCAGGGCGACATCCAGTTCATCAGGGACGAGATGGACAGCATGAACGGCTTCCTCCTCCACCTCACCAAGTCCGGCGACGACCACGACGACCAGCAGCGCGCGTGGATGAAGCAGGTCCGCGACATCGCCTACATCGCGCAGGACTGCATCGAGCTCTACATGCGCGTCACCCCGTCCCACAAGGGCTTCTGGGGATACGTGCGCCACGTCCCCGTCCTCCTCAAGACCTGGTGGCCGCGCCGCCGCCTCGCCAACCGCCTGCGCGACCTCAAGGTCCGGGTGCGCGACGTCGGCGAGAGGCGCCAGCGCTACGGCGTCACCGTCCCCGAGGCCAAGAAGGGGAACAAGCCCGCCGCAGTCCTCCAAGGTGCCAAGGGTGCCGCCGACGAGGCCAGGGCTGCTTTCCTGCGGGCTTTAGCGTCACTTGGCATGGATGCTTTCCTGCAGGCTTTATTAGCATCCGTTGCCATGGACGACGACGATGGCGCCGGAGCAGAGAAGAATATCGCCATCGTCATCACATTGCTTCCGGAAGACCTCAGGTCTGACAAGACACTCATCGAGGACCTACAAGCAGTTGTTCTACGCCATGGAGATAATGCTACCATCTCCATGGTCATGGAGATGCTTCTCCGTGCTCTTCATGTATCTCCTCAAGGTCAAGGCCGCGTGAGCAAGGAAGAAGTGAAGAACCTCGTCGTCGCTGCCAGCTCCAGCTCCAGCGGCGCAGGCGCAGATCTTGATCTTCCCAAGCAAGTGATGCTCCTCTGCTACAGCAAGCTGTCCAGGGATTACAAGAGCTGCCTGCAGTACCTGACCGCCTTCCACGAGGAGAAGAGCATCAGCAGGACAAGCTTGGTCCGGCGATGGGCGGCGGAGCGCCTGGTCGTCAAGGAAGAGAAGCAATCGTACGAAGAAGCAGCTGAGATGTGTTTCACTGAGCTCCTATTCCGAGGCTTCGTATACCCCGTCGAGTATGGCGCTGCCGGCAACAAGGTCAAGAGCTGCAAGATGAGGGATGAGGTGAAGAACTTCGTCGATGGAATCTCCAAGAGCGAGAACTTCGAGGGAAGCCGATTGCCACCCCACCTTGACAACCAGTTCCGCATCCGTCAGATGGTCGCCAAGCAGGAGAAGAAGCTAGAGAAGGAGAAAGCAGAAGTAGCATCAGGCGGCTCAGCCGGATCTCTGAACATCTGTGGGTTTTCCCTTCCAAGAAAGCAGCAGCAGGGCCAGGACGGGAAGTCGTCCGTTTCGGCGGCGAGCAGTAAGAAGCTAGAGAAATCCATCGACAAGCAGCTGAAACATTTCATATCACTCCCTGAAACCTATCGGGTGAATGTCATGGATCTCGGGGGTTGCAAAGGCCTGAAGAAGCGCCACCTGAAGAGCATCTGCAAGCTGCAGACGCTCAAATATCTGAGCCTCCGGAAGACGGACGTTCCGGATCTGCCCCATCAAATCAAGGCGCTCCAGCTGCTGGAGACGCTGGATATTCGGCAGACCAAGATCCGTCGTCCCTCCTGCACAAAGCACATAAATAATCTGCGCAAGCTGAAGCATCTTCTCGCCGGTGACATCAATCATTCCAGCTGTGATGGTTCCACCGTAAGGATGCCGACCAACATCAGTGAGATGACCGACATGGAGGTATATATAGCTCTTGCTTGCACAAGTATATGATTGTCCATAGTGTTCCATGCGTCTATGATACTTTTTTTAAAGTGGTATTGCATCTAAAATATCGTTAGTGTTATATTAGAAAACACACACAGAGAGAAGACATTGAAATATGCAATTTTGACTCCTTGTTGGTCTTATAAATATATCAATGAATTTCTAATAATAGAGTAAAATACCAAGAGGTTCTCAAATTTATTTAGTGGTGTCACCTAGATCCAAGAACTATTAATTTGCATATTTAACTCTCTAAACTTTTACTAAATGGTTCACTCAAGGTCCAAACCTCTCATTACGAAGGAGTTTGTGGAGGATCGAATCTTTGGAGTAAAACAGTATTGATTTAGTTGTTTCGGTTGCTTTAGTTGTGTTGTTTTTTTATTGTGTTGTTGTTTCATTGTACTACCCAGTCTAGGACTCTTCTTTTTAATATAATCGGCAATTCTCCTTCCTGATTCGTTTTTTAAAAAAAGGTCCAATTCTCTCTGACTAGTTGATATGTTAACATACACACGTCGGTGTCGGTGTTTTTTTTACAAGCCATCATTCACATCTCTGTGGGTCACACATATCTAGTCAATGAAAAAAGAAATCCAATAGGACCAAAATGTTGCCTGAGAAAATAATCCCTCTTTTTGATGGTCATGCTGGTTTGCCATATCGACAGTCACATGCTAATTGGTATTTGGACTTAAGAGGGCATAATTAATAAGTTTAGTGACTTAAATATGAAAATTAATGGTTCAGATGCTTAGGTTGGCACCGCCAAACAAGTTCAGGGACGCTGGTGCACTTTATACTCTTTCTAATACACTATTACTTAAATCTACTAAGAATCTAACAATGTTCTTAGACTAGTATTAACGAATTAAGTTGGTTGTCACTACAATTTAAGAGTTTAATGACACGAATGCTTGGCATATATATGTGGGAAACCTAAGTGGCTTGTCTTGCATTTTTCTCTTCTCTACATGTAAAGGTAGCTCTAGAAGAACCAACACACCACCAAAACCTTGACTAGTTAAATGTCAAACAGGTACTGTCCTGTGTCCAAATTTCTGGTGGCAGCGAGCTCAGCGAACTCGAGAATCTGAAGAAGCTAAGGAAGCTTGGTGTACTTCTCCCCGGAAGGCAAGAAGACATCAATGATCTGCGCCAAGCCATTTTCAAGATGGGAGGACGCCTGCACTCCCTGTCAATTTGGATCAATACACCCTGTGCCGACGACGTTTCTCTTGACAAGAAAGACGGCGATGGCACATTCTTGCGTCTGGAGAACCTTGAGAGCCTAAGCATCGCTGGCATGGATAAATCCGGATTGCCTAGCTGGGTCGACGAAGGCCTCAATAGGCTTTCCAAGATAACATTGTGCAATACTCATCTGACGCCTGGGAAACTGGGAACCCTTAGCAAGCTCACCGGCTTGCTATGCCTCAGTCTCCATCACGGGTCATTCGTGGAAGAGGAGCTCGCCTTCAGGGCTGACGGGTTCATTGCTCTCAAGTTCCTCCTGCTCGAGAGTGCCGCCACCACCAAGCTCATCTTCGAAGAAAATGCAAGCCCTCAGCTTGAGAGGATCGTCTGGTCCATGGACGCCAAAGTCGCCGCCACAGCTTCTGCTCCTGGAATTGAGCACCTTGCGGGACTGAAGCAGGTGGTGCTCAAAGGCCTACGTGAAGATGATTCTTGCCCCTTGGTGGAAAAAGCCATCGCCAAACATCCAAAGCATCGAGCCATAGAGATGATCATTGGTGTCTGGAAGATCGTTGCTGTCACCTCCACTACATGATAGGATCACTTTCTCTCATGAAATGCAAATTAATTACAGTGGAGTACATGTACATCTATATATAATTAATGAGCATTGACATGTGTCAGATCAAATTACAATTCGAGGTTTGCCCAAATCAACCAATAGTTGACCCAAGCTAACCACTACTCTCTTCCTTCGTTTCGAGTCATTTTGGCTTTGCTAGTACATGCAAGTAGCTTTTGCAATGTACCTAAATATATATTATGTTTTAGATATATTGTAGAAACTATGTATCTAACGAAGTCAAAAGTCAAAACGGCGTAGAGGAAGTACCAAAAGTATTCCTAAATAGTTGGTTAAAAAAAACAGAAAAAGAACAGGAATAAAAAAACGGACGGAAAGCTCCTGACGGTGTTAAAAAAAAAAGGGAAAAAGAACAGGGGAAACAAGTCACGCGCACGTTCGACGTTCCGCATCGGTGATTCGGAATCCGACTATCCGAGTTCGGCTCGCATACGGTATTGCAGTTAGTTTCGCCTGCCTCTGTCCATAAAAGGCGACCATAGGCTCGGGTTCTCGTCCAACAACACAACCTTAGTCCACCGCCATCATATCCATGGCGTTCGAGGAGCTGCTGCACCTGCTGTCCAAGACCGAGGCGGTGGACGCGAAGCAGGACGAGGTGATGCGCCTGTTCATGCTAGCCACGGCCGAGATGCTCGCGTCGGGGGAGCTGACGCCGGGGGACCCGGAGTGGAAGGCCATCGCAGCGCGCGGGGAGGCGCTCGGGCTCGAGGTGCTCGCCAAGGCGGCGGGATCGGTGGAGACGTTCACGCGGATGGCGGCCAAGTTCGCGGCGATGCCCGGCGGCGAGGTGGTCGCGGAGGCGCATCGGAGGATGGCCGTCAGCGCGGTGGCGCTGGGCGCGCGCGCCCAGGAGTACGTCGCCTTCATGCGCGGCGTCGGCGCGCT